>JAQFZG010004973.1:0-10967 GCA_034695465.1 Entomobrya nicoleti
ACATTATATTAGCTCAACAAAGTCACTTTAAAGGCCCTCAGGGATTCCCAAATTTTGCAATTGACGTTTTCTTTTATCAAGGTAGTCAAGTATCTTGATTTATAACATTAATGATGATAATCATGTTGAATTTTAAATTCATTTCATCTCCACTGGAACTCAATAGGTTTTTACGTATTTGAAAAATTAGACCTTCATGTACCGGAACAAAGAAAAGATTTGAAGTGTAGCTTTCAGTGGAACTGCTAAGTTTTCCAACCTTGGGATTAAAATGAGCCAGAAATGTAAACTGTTTGTTCGACAAGCTTACGTGACTAGGTTGCCTCATTTTATTTTGCAATAAGCATTCCTAATTTGCTCAATGCTTCAGGTGCTTTGATTCATCAAACAATACAACTTTGATTTATATTCGTAGCTTAGGTAACTTTTAGTTATTACCTTTGATTATTTCTTAATATGTCTGTATTTGTATACATCATAGTAATTACATAACAAATGTGTACATGCATGGCATATATATACGTATATATGTGTGTTTTTGCTTTAAATAATTAGGCTACGTTTTTTGTATTCGATTTCAAAAAAATGGCTTGCTACGCTACTTAAATGATGATTGCGATAAAGGGCTGTCAGACAGTTTGTTCCGGACAAACAACTATTCGATTCATTTTTTCATTTTTTGCAACATGATCGAGGAGCCTTTAGACATATGATGTCTGGCTGTAAACATACGTAATGAAATATATTAGCTTATTTAAGGTTGTTTACATAAAGTGTTTTTTTTAGTTGGTGGTGTGATTTAATGATAAGACCTTCGTTTTACAGTGTCTTGCGTGGAATGAAACAATTATGGAAGCTGCTGCAGATTTTTAATTGTTGACTTTATGCTAAAAGTCGCAGTTTTTGGTTGTTTTATTGAGTGACAAAATCGATACAGTTAACTGTATTTTGTTTGTAAAATTATTATATTTTGCTTGAAATTGGGCAACTTATAGGTAATCGAAAGGTATTTCGGTGGGTCACAGTATGGGTCACAGCATTCTATTTGATTCTTGGGATAAATTGCTAAAATGTTTTGACTTAAAGTTTACATTTTCACAACAATGTAGCATTAACAACGCGGTTTGTAACGACACTAGTTATAATGGTCACTCATGTTGACAATGAAAAACGCTTTTGAATGATATGTCACATGACATGTATTTGGTACTGCTACATTTTTGACCCCCCATTTCTGACCCTAAGAGGTCACCTTGACCTAAATTGATCTACATACTAGATAATCTTTGCTTTTAGCTACGTAATGAATGCTTGATTGCTGCATCAATATATTGTAAGGATACTAAATATGTTAAGGTCACCATTATGCTTTCTTAGACAAGATAAGTTTTCACAAAAAAAATGTATGCGCAGCTTCCAATTTTAATTGATAACTAAGTCAAAAAATGATATATTATAGTGATTTATCACTATTTTTAAGACTTGAATTGGTTTATTAAGTTTAGCAGAAGTGCTAACAGTAAAACAGTGTTTAGGCGGACAACGTGGGAAGAACAAAGTCATTTTTGTTTTGCTTTCATCAAAAAAAGCCATCTAGCTTTAACGCTGCGACTCACACTGTCAGCTGTACATCTGTATTGCTTTACAATTTTCCAGCCTGTCTGTCTCTCTGTGTCAAAATAATGCACCTATCCGGTCGCATTTTAAGTTAATCTAAATCAGCAGCAATATGAGGAAACCAAAGGATATTTATTACCGGGTACAATTATAATTAAATAAAGTATGTATTAAAAAATAAATAATTTAAGTGTCAATTCTCAAATTAAGATTTAATGATTTTTTTAAATTGACAGACTAAATTTAACCAACAAGCAAGACGTTCCAAGAGCAAAACGAGCGGTAGATTTTAAACGAAAGATTCAAAATTTAAAGAGGACATTGCTTTTAAAGTGAAACTTATCCCCGGAAATATGAACAGCTTTGAAATTAAGTTAATAATGAAATTGTGTAAATTAAAAAAAAAAAATCTGATACAAATCTTGTAAATGAAATTGTCTAGTTTAATTATACAAGCAATTAATGAAAACAAATAAGAATATTTTTATTCCTAAAAAATATACCAAATATATTTATATATATTTTAATTTAATTTATACAAAAATTTATAAATGAATTTCGATTTGGTAATTAAATGAATAAAGTGCTGATTTTTATTGATTTTTATATTAAACTGTTAATTAAAGTTAATTGGTTTGTTTACAATATTACCATACGGATATTATATTTCGGGTAGGATTCAAGACTGCACAATATCTTGGATCATATGTATTTTTTACTGCATAATTGTTGAATGGCATGCTTGAACACAAGTAGACTCGGAGGAGCGATCATGTTCAATGTGTAATCTGATATGTGATGCAATGCAGGTAAAAAAAAGGAAAAAAAGAGTGAAAGTAAAGTGTATCAACAGCAACATCATCAAGATTACTAAAAAAAGAAAGAAGTGTAAAAGCTATTGATAATTTATGCGACAAGTGAGAAGGTGTGATGTGATAGCACTGAGCAAAATGTGAGCCAAAAAAGGTGTGAAAAAAATATAGAGTAGGGCACAGGGAAAGGCGGTGAAGCAGGAAATGCGAGCAAGCGAGCGAGGAAAAGAGCATCGTAAAAAAAAATTCTTATATAATTTATTTATAAGGTTGGTTGGCTGGAAAGGAAACATGAGCAGCATTACGGATATATAGGTAGGTATAATGGATGATGAATTAAAATGTTGGATGTTTTATGGTTATCTGTCTTCAGTTTGGTCGTGGCATCATAAAAATATATTTTTTACCTGGTTTACTTGTTTTTTAGGGACGGATGGAAAAATAGAGGTTTTATGCGGCATTGGTAATTCAACTGCGAAAATTGTTTGGCGTGTAAGTCAAGTCAGTCAGGTGGAAAGTGGGGAAGAGAAAGGATTAAAAAATATTTTTTTTTGGGGAAAAGTGAGAATTTTTTTCGGAAACATTCTGTTCGGGAAATTTAAACGGGATCAGTCTGAAGTGGATACCTATTTGCTTTTATTTCGTAAGTTGGATAATTATTTAATTTTAAAGGTGTTTGGGTTTTGGGGATTTTAATTGGGAATTAAGTTAAATTTAATTGGGGATTTAAGCAATGACAAAAATAGTGGAACCGGAAGAAGAGGATAGTGATCAGGAGGATCTAGACCAGGTAACATTGACACCGACGGGGAGTCAGGTGGGGTGTGGGACGACGGCTATTGCAACGATTGAGGAGGAAGATGAAGATATTTTGAGTGCGAGTGAGGAAAGAACACAGACTCAGCGGACGGTGGGAGAAGAAGAGGAGGAAAGAGAGGGATTTAGGGAGGGAAGAAGAAGACAAGGAAGTAGAGTACCGGAGAATACGTTGACGAGATCGGCGAATATTGTGATTTGGTTGGGTATTGCTTTGACGACGGTAATTTTAAGAAAAGAGAAGATAAGAATTGCTTGGTTTTAGTTTTTTGAGGGAAATGTTTAATTTTCGAATGCTATAATATTCGTATCTCTTGTTATTCGAATGTTTTTATATTCGAATGTTTTAGAATCGAATGTTTTTATATTCGAATATTTTTACATTCGAACTTTTTTATATTCGAACTTTTTTATATTCGAATGTTTTTTATATTCGAATGTTTTTTATATTCGAATGTCTTTTAGATTCGAATGTTTTTGTATTTGAACATTTTTATATTCGAACATTTTTATATACGAACTATTTTATCTTCGAATGTTCTTGTATTCTAATGTTTTATGTTCTGATGTTTTTTATATTGTGCCGTTTTTCTTTTGGAACGTTTTTATACCGGAACGTTTTAATATTCGAATGTAATTCTATTCGATTAATTTAAAATTCTAATGTTTTATATGCGAATATTTTAATATTGGATTCGAACCATCCAAAAATAATAATATTAAAACGAATTTAATTAGAATATTTGAACATTTGATTTTAGATATCTTTATACCCATACTGGGTTATAATTGTATTTTTTTCTATTACAGTTTGTTCCAATCGTGATTGCGTTGACTGTAGTGGTATTCAAAACTTTAATGAATATTGCCCTTGAAGCTGACCGAACTTAAAAAGAACCTTCTTATTGTGTTTGTAAAGCTGAGCTGGTTGTCATGTTGATGATATTTATGACACTAATCCTGCCAGTACAAGTACTACCGCTTGTGCTATATGGAGGTTTTCTGATTTGGAGGGCTCACAAGAGGAGAGAGTTGAGACGATTGATTTGGAGGAAGAAAGAAGAAATTTGGTTTCATTTGAGGAATAAGCTAAAGCACATTGATGGGTTGAGGAAATGGTTGTATTGATTTCAGATGACATGCAGTACGCACATGAGATTGTATGTAATTTACTTATTCTGATAAATTGTTAATTAAAAATATAAAGACAAATGAATAAAATGAATCACTGATAACTAAAAAAAATAACTTGATGTGAAAACGCAACCTCGACTTTTTAAGCGAATTTTTGCAAATAAAAATATTTTTCTCCTTAAACAAAATTGTGCTTATTTTTAGAAATTTTTGATATATAAAGTAAAAATTGATTGACTTGCTAAAAATACCCGTGGATTAATCGTTTTTTTTGCAAAAAATTATTATAGTAAAATCTGTAGTAAATTTTCAAGATTTGCAGTAGATCATTTAATTGGGTTAAAACGTTCTTGTGAAGGTCATATATTGCTTAAACCGGTAAATTCATAATATAAATTGATTTTAACCGTAATTAGTAGTTTGAGTCAATTTTAACATGTCTTAACTGGATGCTATCTTTCGATCATTTCTGAACATAGTAATTACCCGAAGTACATATTATACAGTTACACATGTAGGTTGCCATTAGTGTCTAGAGTATACACTGCGAAGGTGAGCAATTGACGGATTAAAAACAATGCACAAATTTCCAAGATTTATTACAGCTGCCATTGTTTTGTGCTGCTTCTTGGAAATTGTCACACAAAAAAAAATCTGTTTAAAAAAAGCTAACGAGTATAAATAGCAGAGAGTTTGAGCGATTTAATTTACATTAATTTCTGATCAGTTTTGACTTGCATTAAAATAACTAAAAAGGGGAATCCTGACATTTAGTTCATGAAATCCATCATCGTTAGTAATAGCAACAAATGAGAAAAAAATATTATAAATATGAAACCAAGATTTGTTAAAACCAATAGGAGTCTTTTTAGCTAAATTATAACAATCATATTCAATATGAATAAGGCGAGTAAACCAAATTTGAAACCTTTACATAATAAAATAGCGGAAAGGTATTAAGTGAGATTGCTCACTGGTAAAATAAGAGTTGTATTAAAATTAATATAACAATATTTTTTAAAATTAAAATGCAAAAATGAAGTCAAGTTTAAGTTAAAACAAATTCACGAAGGAATTCTGCCCACCAGTCAAGAATATCTCCATCAAAGATATGCATATGGAGACGCATCCACAATATTTTATTGGGAAAATGGTCAAAATATTTGTAGGCAGCTATTTTAAGATAACGAATCTTTTCCAAAATGCACCTGTTATTCTCCTTTCTAAACACAAGCAGCTGGATAGCACACTGAATTGGTAGTATGGACACTGTGTTTTTACGATTGACTCAAAAAAAATTAATAGTTTTAAATCCCTTTACGCTTATTATTTAAATCTTCGATATTTCTTAAATTTCTTTCCTGCTCGACAAATTAATAAAGACATTTAGACTTATTTTTCTATGATAGGCTTGTTGATCGATAAGTAAAACCTTGTAGCTATAGCTTTTGCATTATTTGGTTTATTATTTTGTTCTATTTTCTCCGTCGTAGATGTTTTCAGTTTGTGTAAAACAATAAAAGCTCTTATTCCAAAAAGCATACTGGGTATTTATATTGATTTATTATTGTAACTACACCGAATTTGTGTTTAAAGTACTTTAAACTATATAATATATCGCTTGTCTGGGATTATTTTTGTATTGCTTTTGTCCAAAATCATACATACGCTATGCATTATACAAACAAGTCATGTCAAGCAATGAAGGAAACACGTAGATAAATCTGAATGATGACAACTGACAACTCATGACGTGTAAAGGCATATAATCTTAATTTGATATCGACATCTGTAATCCATGTAGCCGTTAAATGACCGTTACTCCACAACTATTGCGTTTAAGACCACGGTGTCTTGACAAAGTTTGATCACAATACGATTATCTATCGATAGGCGTAATAAAAAAATCGCACATTTAAATGCATGTAACCGTCAAAACCGTCAATTCACCGTTACTCCACAACCGTTGCGTTTAAGACCATGGTGTCTTGACAAAGTTTAATCACAATACGATTATCTATCGATAGGCGTAATAAAAAAAATTCGCCCATTTAAAATGCATGTAACCGTCAATTGACCGTTACTCCTGTACCGTTAAACCGATTTGACTGAAAATGTCTAGCGATTGAACTATTGATCTGAGGAGTCTATTCGTCAAGTTTGAAAAGAATCGGTTGAAGGATGTCAAAGTTAGACGGACAGACAAACAAACTAAAATTATAACTACGATAAATCGACATTTATCTACGTAATAAATATGTATATTGTTCTTCCAGGGTATGTATAATGGATTGTTATATGGGACAAATTTTTTCTTGAATTATAAATAAGTTGTTAATACATGTAAAAATCTAAAAGTTATACTGTGTATTGGCAACCAATGTTAAAAATGCCACTTTATTCTACGTACTTCTTCGAAAGGCTTGGCTTTCGTTTTTTAGACTTGGTCCGTCATTTAAAATATGAAACCAAAAATTCAGGGAATTTAGAATAAAGGGTTTGGAAATCTGCTGCTTTAGGAGATTAGCAAAACAAATTTAAACATATTGTAAATTAATTTCTTAGCTAAAATTTGAACTTCTAAACGTTTATTTGGAAACTTTTGTAAGTTTATTATTTAAAAAAAAATTAAGTGTTCATTAAAAATGGAAACTAAAATATCAAGTAGTATTAAACGAAGGTCAGAAAAAACTTTCGCTTTGAGCCCTCTGACAATAATAGCTCTCCAAATTTACAACAGGACATATCATTTTGTGCCTTCACTTTCCGTTGATATTTGTTTCAAACACAATTTCTGTATTTTAGAAACCCAAAAGCCAAATAAACTCAAAAAGATTTGGATGCTTTTTAGTTTTTCAGTAATGTTTGGCGTTTGTCTCTTTATGATTTTTGTACTGGCGAAACTACTATTTTTAAGCTCGAATCACCTTAAAGCAGATGATATTTTGCAACTGGTTGCGGCCGTTTTTGTTTCTACGACATGTGTGTTAATTATGTGTTTGGCTCACAGTTACTTTACGAACAGGGATAGTGTCAAGTATATCAATCAGCTAATAACCAACAATCTTCCAATTCGTAAGTGTGTTTTTATAATACTAATCTATAAAATCTTTATATTAGAAGATACTTTAAAAATATTAACACGTAATATTTAATTAACTGGTTAATTTGTTTTAACCGCTGGCGGCACTGAGGTACTCTTTGAAAAAAAATCAGTAATCTAATTTCTTTTGAATTTCTTGTTAGGTTTTAAACGACAAACAAAAACTTCATCTGATATACCGGGACTGCTAATGGTTTCACTTATTGTTATCATAGTACTCTTTGTAACACCAGCGTGTCTCCTATTTACATTTTTGGATCTAAATCCAATTCTTTTCATTATTAGAGAACTGGGTCCTCTTCCAAGCCCACATGATTGGCAATTACATCATATACTTTTAATTAACATTGTATCCCTAATTGTTCTCCAGTGGTTGGCCCTTCTCATGGGCAAATATATTTTTATTGTTTCATTAATCCCCACTTTAATGAGTGTTGCTGCAAGAGCCTACTTTATTGCAATGACTGCTGAGTTCAACTCTGAAAGTGAAATTTTACGAATATATAAAGCAATTCGAGTGAAGACACAACGCGATGGTCAGTTTATCAGTGAAGTTACTATGTATACTGTAGTTTGGAGTTTAATAACTCTGACGACACTAGTCTGGATCTGTTTCCGCTGTATTTATACATTTCCATTTGTTATAATTTTGGGTTTGATGGTTACCTTCGTAATGGGGTTAAGTCTTGTGACATTTATTCTTCGAAATACGGCTTATTCTAGAATCGATAGTAAAACTATTGTGAAAAGGAAACAGGCACAGTTTTTTGGATTTCGAAGATCTCGACGACCAAAGTATTTTTATTTTGTTTCTTGGTTAGCGCAAAAAGAGCTACCGCTCTGTTGTGGAAGGCATTTTGCTTTAGATAGGCAAATTGTTTTGGGTTATGTCAATGTTTTAAATGCAAATATTACTAATGCTGTGTTTTTGATTAGGTAGTTTCTTAAGCAAATGTTTAAATCAATTACTCTGATACATATTGAGATATGGTAATTTTTATATTAAATCATTGAATATTATATAAAGTAGCAATTAACCTAAAAAAATTATTTTAAATGAATAAGAGAAAGGCAAAACATCTCATTTGTTTTTACGGCCGTCAATTTTTGTTTGTGGATTTTGTACGCCGGTGTGCATATTAACGGTATCAAGCAAAAGTAAATTTACAGGCGAGCTTAAGAGTTTATTGACGCTTTTATTGGTATAAATTTCACTTACTGACCACTTCTGGTAGTAACAGGCGTAGAAAATCTTCAAATACATTTTAATGGTCGGAAATAACAAATGGGAGTTTTTCCTTTTCTTTAACTCAAATATTGACATCAGCCAGATTGCATATGACTAATGCTACTTTCTCCATAAAATCTTTTGAATATTTTCCTAGTGTTAGATACGTAATTAACATGTTAGCAAAATTTTAATACAGATAAAGTGCCTATAAAGCAAAATTTGGGGCTTTTGAATCCCCAAGCTGACGTCATATAACTTAATTATACTAACATTACAAGATATAACATGGATTTTGAAACTAATTTAAAATAATCATAAAAATTAAATGGTTCCTTTATAATTTTATTGATTTTTCTGTAAATTTTGCTCCCTTTTGTAAAAAATTATGCTTTCATAAATAGGTTGCTTCTATCCAAAGCTCATATTAAACAAAATTAAAATATTAGCCGTATAAATGATCACAAAAGCAAAGTAACTTGTCTTCGTATCCTGGTCCATTTTGATAATATCCCCACAATGAATTATAATAGGTTTATGTACTCTTATAATTTTCTTAAACCATTTAACTAAACGCCATCCAGTTAAATATTTGTGTTCCATCATCCTCATTGCCTCATTAGGCCACTTATTATAAATCAATTTTTGGCTTATTTGGTAAATATACACAGTAAAATCCCAAGCTTCTCCACTTATAAAATAAAATCCCGGTGTGGCCGGACAAATTAATAGGTAAACGTTCCACGGAAATAACTTCCATCCAATAGCAGTAAAGCAGGTAAGGAAAACGGTAATGAAAAATATTCCAATAAGCAATACGGCCGTAAGTTGTCGCATTAGCCATTGACCACATTGGACAAGAAGTTGAAGTTGTTTATATTTTTGAAGAAGTTTTAAACTGACAGTTTGTATTTTAAATAGATTTATCGTTTTTAACAGTAAACTTTGGTGATTTAATATAAACATAAATGTAAACACATTTGCTCGACAAGCTTCCATCACAATTATGTAGTTAAGCAGAATATTTACTGTTGCTATGGTTACTTTTAAAGAAAAAGAGCGAGAGTCAGGTGAAATTGTGAGTATATCGTTGATTGTGTAAGAAAATGGATCAAAACCGAAGAAATAAGCTATTAAAGGTAAAGTCCAAGCTATTAATGTATTGTATATGGCATGATTCGAAATAAATATGCCAAGATAGTCAACGTTTTCTTTACGTTTTAGAATTTTTAGATGTTCTACATTTAGTTCTTGTAGATGTTGAAATAGATTGTATTCTATATGCCTTCTTTTCAATTGATGGCGTCCAAATGGATCAAGTTTTGATTGAAACTTTTCTTCAAAATCTACTAAAGCGTTTAGATAAGTCGCTATTCGATTTCCCGATGTAATTGCTAGCATATTAGTGGATATGGTTATTACACCAAATGCTAACATTATTACCATGAATATTACAGTAACTCCGGTAGTTGTAGTGGGTACAAATATATATTTCAGGATTTGAAAAAGAGCACAAGGCATATAAAACATAAGCCGAAAGAAACAAAATATAAAGGGGCTAGTTTCCAGTGACTATCAACTGTTTTGAGATGGTTAAGTTTGGGGTCAAAGTAGAATTTATAGGGATATAAATAGTAGCTAGTTATAAGGCAGTGCAGTCGCATTCCTTTCCATTGAAGTGAGGTTGCCATGACAACTTTATACTTTGGGGTAAAGGTATATTTAGTTTTTATTCGAACGTATTCAAGCAAGCAAGTTTTTGTTAAAAGATGACTAACTTTGCTTACTAACTTTAAATGGAATGGTTATAAATTTGCGACCGTGAATTTTTTAATTTGTCAAAATTGCTTTTTAAAATTTGTTGTTTGGGTTTTGGCTAGCATGGTCATGTGCAAATTTAATGATGAAACGTTTCGTGTATTGTTTATCTGTTATTGAATTTTTGGTTAAGTTTTGGCATTGGTTTAGTTAATGGCTTTTACCCTAAAAAAATAACCTTTACATTTACATTAAAACTTACAAAATTATTGCTTCTAATTTCAAGAACGTATTTCACAAATATTACACAATTTGTTTACGTTTATTATTGTTTGCTTTTCAGACTAACTTTTAGCTAATCTTTTATTTTTTGTTTTATAAAATAAATATAGTACTAGTTGTTGATGTAATTCGTGTTAAAGTTGTAATGCGTCAGTTTATGATTTGTTTAAAATCCTAACACATTAGTCCCTGGATGTGTGAATGTTCCTCTTGATAT
>JAQFZG010004974.1:0-10967 GCA_034695465.1 Entomobrya nicoleti
TTTTTTGCAAAATTCACAAGTGTAAGCTTTTACACCCCTATGAACTTTCATGTGATGGTTTAGTTGACTCTTCGTTTGGAATTTCTTGTGACATTCTTGACAGCTATATCGTTTGACGTTACCGTGCAGTTCCTCATGATGCTGAAGAACGGTTTTTCGTCCAAATGCTTTAGAGCAAATTGCACAACGGTATGGTTTTTCTCCAGTATGTTTTTTAATGTGCATTTTTAGTCCCCCACTTGATGCTAAAAACTGATGACACATTGTACACTTAAAGGGAGTTTCCATTTTATGCGTATTCAAATGGGTTTTCAATGTTCCTTCCCGTGCAAATGTTATGTCGCAGTGATTGCACTTGAAATTTTTGACTCCATTATGTATTAACTGGTGATTTTTGAGATTGGATGCCAACGCAAATGATAGCATGCAAATTTTGCATGACAAGGTCCTCTCCCCAGTATGAAGTTTGATGTGCCGTCTCCAACCCGAGCTTTCTGCAAATGTACTGTCACACAAATTGCATGCGTAAGGTTTTTCCTTGGTATGTGTATGGTAGTGCGAAAAGAGATTTCTAACATTGCCAAATGTTTTGTTGCAAAATATGCACTTGTGAATTCCGAGGTGAATTTTTTCATGTGTTCGTAAGTTGTCCTTCAGGGTAAACACTTTGTCACAAGTAGAACACTGAAACTATTTTTGAGCCATTATTGGGAGTTGCAACAAACTGAGTCTTTAAAAATCATGTGGAATATTATTCTAGTGGTTGAAGTTGTAGAAAGTTTTTTGTGAGTCAAAAATAAAAGATATTAATAATTAATTCAATCTTGGAAACTCTACTGTCATTTAACAGTTTGTTTTTAAACTTTTTATGCTTAGATTGTTTTAACTTTAAATAAATAGCTTGAAGTGTGTAACTACAAGATCAACTTAAATGCAGTAAGTAATGTTTGAGAACGGTTTGAAATCTCTCGGTGTTTACACACGGAATACTAATAGTTTACTAAATACGTGAATCAATGTGTGCGGAACTATTACCGTTTACATTTAGCCAGTCAACAATATCAGTTTTCGATGACTTTTGATGGAGCGCTATGCTCTTTTCTTTGTAGCTGCAATGCTCTGCATACACAAAAAATACTGACCAAAAAGGTTTTGGTTGGTTTGCCTAGGCTTCGATTCATTTATTCACATTGTCGGATTATAAAAATACGTATTAAGTTGTCTTAAGCACTCAAGTTCTTATAATATATATATGTATGTGTTTATCTTTATAATTGTAAAACACTAGTTGATATATCAAGTCACTAGTGATGGGTCACTTGCATTTCCTGTGAATGATAATATGCAATGAAAACTTAACAGTATACATTCGTTTATGGCATTCCATAGCATTGTTGAGATTCATGCATATGTGAATAATTAAATGTTATATGTGCCTGCATGCAAGTTTAGATGTACTTCTATATTGTTCGTTGGTTGCGTACAATTAAAAAAACATATTTACATGCGTATAGCTGGCACGGAATAAAAATAATTTGTAACCAAAAGTACCTATTTTTAAAGTTATATTGTCTTGCAGACAATACTACCATTGATTTTCGGGAAGGTATTAAAATTCTGTTGAGCACGTAAGCTACATGATAGGTACTCCAATAAACGTATTGCACATATACATACTTACAACAAATGTACATATTTTCGTACACATTGGTTTACTCGTCAAACACGTAATAGATCAAGTGCAAGCCTTCAATGTTCTCTTGGTGCCATTTTTTATGAAACAAAAGTCCGCAGAAGTTTAGTAACTAATTTTAAGACCGCATTTTAATTCCGTTGTCATCTTTTTTGGAAAAATTGACCGCACCTAAATCGACAATTTGGAGTACTTAATAAATAAACATTTCGAATTAATTTTCTAAACGAATGGATTGTAAATCTGATATATATACAGTTTTTCTAGACCAAGTGAGACGAAGTTCTACGATATGTTACATTCGCATTCCCATGACTACTTTTTAAATATTCCGATTTAACCAATTTAAGATGGATGTAAAAAAGTTTAAATGTGATTCATGTGATAAAGTGTTCTGTTTGAAGAAGAGTTTGGCCAGACATAAACACATTCACTTCGGTACTCACCTATGCATATTTTGCAACAAGACATTCTCCAATGACCAAGAACTTTTTCAGCATTGCCTTTCCCATATCCTCGAGAAACCACACAATTGCAATTTATGTGACAAAACCTTTGCACACAAGTCGAATTGGAGATGCCACATGCAACAGCATACTGGCCGAAAATCCTTCCCTTGCAAACTTTGCAAACGGACGTTCTCTCAACAAAGTCACCTTAAAGCACATAATTGGATACACAGTGGACTCAAAGAGTTTCAATGTAACCAGTGCGAAAAATACTTTGCACGAAAGTTTGATTTGAAGAAACACTTGATTACGCATAAAAAAGAAAAACCATTTGAATGCTATATTTGTCATTATTTTATGGGATCAGAGCTCCGTTTGAAACGTCACATTCAAAGCCATACCGGACAGAAGCCTTACCGCTGTACAATTTGTAATAAAGCATTTTCACAAAAGAATTGTCTACGGGAACATGAAGATAGACACAACGCCATCAAGCTATATAGCTGTCAAGAATGTCACAAGTAATTTGCCATCAAATGGGATTTAAACCAGCACATGTTAATTCACAGCGGTGTAAAAAAGCATGCTTGTAAATTCTGCCAGAAGTCATTTACTCGACGAGGTTCAATGCAAGAGCATATTAATGCAGTTCACCATGGAATTAGGGAACACAACTGTGGTTTGTGTGGGAAACAATTTTCTACCAAATCCAAGTTAGGAGAAAACATGAGAGTTCATACAGGTGAAAAACATTTTCAATGTCAGGTTTGCCGTTCTGCTTATACACAACCCTATAGCTTGAGAAAGCATATGACCACTCATAGCTAAAAAGTCCGATTGTTTACATATCAATTATCTTTCATGAAATGTTCAGTGTGGTAAATTAAAATTAATTAATTTACTGAGAACTATTTAATGCACATTTGAGAGTCCCGAAATTCTAAAACTACTGTTTCGTTTAAACATTTTTTTAAGTTTCATATAAAGTTACATTCAGTTCACTATAAAGAATATTTTCGTGTGAATGAAATGATCGTCCAGTAAAGAGTTTTTGTGCTTTTGTTTGAATTAGTTTTGCGTATTAACTATTAAAATATATTTTTAAATCCACATAAATAAATTTCAATCTTTGCAAGGCAAAGTACACGTACGTTTTCCTAATTGAATTAAAAGGTTTGAAATATTTGGTGTAACTGTCCAACTTTTCAATTTGGGTTATTCTAGTAGCCTTCAACAAAGTAAAGTGAAGAAGAGCCAAACAGATGATTTATATCTGTTAATAGACTAAATAAGTTAGGTTGGGAGTTTTCATTCAACGGAAAAGATCAATTAGGACTTTTGTAAAAACGCTTAAAAGCAAAGGGTATCAAGTTCCAGCTCTTGGTAACTATTGATAGTGGAACGAGAAGATGCTGAGAATGTTAGAAAGGAAACTTAAATTTTATAGTGTTGAAGTTTTGTAATATAATTCATTCATATTTACTGTCTAAATGAATTAAAATAAATCACAAGTTAGCCAACTCACAACTCCGAATTAACGGAACATTATTTCTAGCAAAACGTTTACCAAACTAATGGGGAAATGCATTTTTGACCTGAGGAGATTAAAATAATATTATTAACTTGTAAAAATTTAATAAATGCATAATTCTTTTGATAGGACGATGAGGAAAGGTACTTGATTTGTTATATAAAATAACCAAAAGAAAATATAACCGAAACCTGAATTCTTGTACTTTATACTCATTATTGTTTTAATGTTGCGAACAAATTTTATTCAGTAAATGAATTTCAAATTAAGCAGTTTGTTTTCACTCATGCAATGTATTGGCTGCACTTTTTGCATTTGAATGAAACATATATGCCGTCATGTACGGACACCGGACTAACTTTTAATTTGCTGAGCCTTGATGTAATTTTTTTGATACTTTGTTAAAACAAATTAATCAATGTTGAAGATCACATATTGTTTGTTCTTAATAAATAACTAAATTGAATAGCATCTAAATAATCGCCATACATACAATACATATGTACATACAATACAATACATTTTTTTGTACATACATATATTAACATACGTTCACAACGTACTCATACACACAAAAGTTAACGTATGTATAATCAATCCAAAATGTCATTGTATTTCATTTATTATTAGTTGCATAGATTAGCATTTAAATGTCATTAAAGGAAATTAATAGTAGATATAGGTTTTATTTCTATTTCCTGCTTTGCAAACTCATATTTGATCTTTAAACAGTCACAAATAACTTCTGTTGATAATTAAAAGTAAAAAAACGGTGGAAAATGTTTTTTTCGCAAAATAAGCACTCGTGATTTCCAGAGTGAACATTGGCATGTCCACTCAAACTATTTTTCAAGCTCAACACTTGGTCACAAAGAGCTTACTTGAAGTAGTTCTGAGCCATCTTTATTATTTTAAATCGTGACTTGGAAAAAGATGAGTAAATTGATAATTATCTTTTTTCGCCACTTGAATAATTTAAAGTCCATTTTTAAAATAAGAAAATACGACACCCGATTTTTATATCAGGAATAGTACTGGCAATAAATAGTGTGTGATTTCAAACCTCGTTTCGAAAACTTTATTGGGTAAAATTGATTTAAATGGAGAGCATCAAGTTTGTTGAATGTGAAGGAATATAACTATTTTTACGAAAAAAATTACGCGAACTTAAATTCTTTAGATTTTTGGACTTGGTTATTAAAAGTAGGCTGAGGTCGCCAGAAATGAAAGGCAGAGAATATAACAGGCTTAAACGGATAATGGTTAAAGTACCTTTCAATTCAACTAATGTATAAAAGGTACGGACATTTGCAGTATGTACGTCTAAATAATACATTTTATTGTGAATACTGAATGCAATTTATACGTCACAAGACATTGCAACGCTTTCGTATATGTTTGTGACAAAAATTGATTATAAGCTGAGAAAAGTTGTTCAGCTTACATACACACATGAACGTGAAATATAGTTAGTCGTCTTGCTTAACAAAAACTATTTTGAGGCTAGTTATCCACTTATGCATGTTGAATTGATTAAAGTATGGAAGTACTTGAAAAATCAATCTGATTATTCTGATTAACAAAAGAGAAATGAGAATACATGCCAACCCTTAAGTCAAGCTACAATAGTAAAGCTTCATTGTAAGTACCAGTAATCATTTGAGCAAGGCAGACCTTCTTCCCATGTGTAAAGGTGCCAATTTTACAAAGTTGGTTTCAACATGCATTATAAAAATTATATGTGTATGCATATAGCTAACAGCCATTACAATATTTTTTATAAATAAAAGTGCTTTGAAAGTTAAACTTACTTTGTTTTGTTTAGCATACGGCCATTCATTCGTACGAAAGCATTTAAATGCAGTTGAACACGTAAGCAACATTAAGGGTACTATAGTGAACGTGCTGCTCAAATACACTCTTCACTCTTAGATACTCAATTTTCTCTACATGCCCTTTTCATAAGACAAAGTCTACTATTAACAAGTTAAGCAAACAAGACTGTTGGCTTTGAGCATATGTATAATGTAAAAATACGTTGATTATTTTTCTATACATACAGCCAATACACATTTAAAGATATTTGAGAGAAATTAATCTTGTAAGCCTAACATGGTTAGTATCGTACACTAGCGAAACTAGCTTTTGTTCAATTATGGTTTTTCTCAAAGGCACGTACAGTTGAACACGTATGCTACAATAAAGTATCCCAATAATAGTATTGCAGACGTGCACTTACAACCTGTGTACGTGTGGTCGTACAGATTAACCTACCCATACTGTTCGTATGGCATTGAATACAAAACTTGAATGAAGTAATACTCTTTTCACGTCAGCTCGTATAAACCTTAGTCAACCTTTGTCTAGTCGAGAAACCACAAATTCATTTCGGCTCTGGTGAAGTGTTTGTTAAAAAATTATCCCCACCTAATCTACAGACTTCAAGTAGTATATTTCTGCAAAAAAACAGTAATAAATTGAAATCTAGAATAATCTTAAGTAAAGTTCCATATAATTGAATAGCTTGAAAAGATAATTACAAAAATTGCAAACATGGACATTCGTAAATATCAGTGCTTGTTTTGTAACAAAACATTTACCACCAATAAGGACCTTTTTTCCCACTACCATACACATACCAATGAGAAACCCCACACATGCGATTTGTGTGACAAATCTTTTGCATGTTTTTCGAATTGGTTAGGCCACATGAAGTGTCACACTGGAGAAAAGACCTTCGCTTGCAGTATTTGTAAAAAGTCGTTTTCTCGTCGGCAAGTCCTTCAGCAACACAATTTGTTGCACAATGGAATCAAAAACTTTAAGTGTGCTCACTGTGCAAAAACCTTTACGCAAAAAATTCATCTCAGCAGCCACTTGAATACACATAAAACTGAAACAGCATTTGAATGCAAATTATGTCACCGGTTTCTGTCATCAGCCTGGAGTTTGAAAAGCCACATTCAGAGCCATACCGGAGAGAAGCCTTACTGCTGTCAAGTTTGTAACAAAGCATTTGCACAAAAGAGTGATCTACTGGGACATGAAGATAGACACAATGCCATCAAGCGATATAGCTGTCAAGAATGTCAAAAGAAATTTTTAAATAGAGGTGATTTAAACAGACACTTGTTAATTCACAGTGGTGTAAAAGCGCACACCTGTCAATTGTGCCAAAAGTCATTTACTCGACGAGGTGGAATGCAGACACATATTAAAGCAGTTCATCATGGAATCAAGGAACACAGCTGTAATTTGTGTGGCAAACAATTTGCTAGAAAAACTCATTTAGAACTGCATATGAGAGTTCATACTGGCGAAAAGCCTTTTCAATGCCAGATTTGTCGTGCTGCTTTTTCACATTTAATCAGTTTAAGAAAGCATGTGGCCACTCATAATTAGGAAAGTCTGATTGCTTGGAATTTACCTACTTCAAGCCTTTTTTTAAATAAAGCTTTGTTAATAGCACAGAAAATGGCGAACAAAATATTTACTTAATTGCTTGAAATCTGATTACTTTAAAATGTATTACCATTAAATAATCTTAAGACCGCTAAGAAGTTATGGAACTACTGAATGTGAAAAGTGAAAGTTGTAATTTAAAAAACCTTACTTAAAAAAATTATTTCCGTTTGTTTTTAATCTATTGAGTTAAATTGTCAATATATTTCAGGAATATTTGTATAAATAAAAATGACAAAATCAAATCAAAATAAACATGTATTTATTTTTTTAAAGTGGTAAACTGAAGTAAACTGATTTAATTGATTCAATGTTTACTATTTATTTTTGTATGAAATTTTGGGTAAAACTACACGTAAATTTAACTAAGAAAATCCTTTGAAAATTAATTTTTAAATGTTTTAAGATGGGCGACTGAATGGGTCTGGAAAATTTAAAGATCAAAATTGTTTACAACAAGGTTAATAGCAATTTAATTATCTCACATTAAAAGTATTTCTTCACGACGCCCAAGCATTTCACTAATTATATTAAAGCCGTTCATCATGGAATCAAGGAACACAACTGCGATTTATGTGGAAAAAAAATATTCTAACAGAACTGAGTTGGGAATTCGTTGAGTGTTGATGCAGGCGAAAAGCTTAATCAATGCTAGATATGCCGTACCGCTTATATACAATTCAATCAGTTGAAAAAGCAAAATGTGATAGCTTAATATAATATCTTAATAAATAATTTGTAAGTTAAACTTTTAATCTCAGCCACATTAAAATAAACACGATAAGACCAACATCTGACATTCCCAATAACAAGTAAACATTCAACATATTTGTACATGCATCAATGTCGATTTGAATTTAAGCGTGCAAACAGAAGCAATTTGTTCCATCCAAATACTTTGTTCACGTTATACATCGCATCCGAAATCGAATGATTTGTTTTAAATTAGATTTCCAACATTTAACTTAGTTTGTCTTGGCGTAGTAAAATAAGTACTTTTAATGGAATTTTGTCCACGTCTTTAATTTCGCCGAAACTATTGAGCCCTACAAATGCGGTTTTAGATGGTTTCACATTACTTAAAATGTTAACAACAGATAATCGCAATTGACAAATGGAAAAATTTACTGATTATTTCTATACTGATTTAACTTATTAAAGGAATTCACATTACTTACCTAGTATTTTTGCTCATATTATTCAATATTGAGAGATAAGTTGCAATTGGTTGCCAAAAGACTAACTACCTAATTTTTATAAATGATTATTTAAAACAAATTGTTAGGTACTTTATATTTGAGAAAACGATGGATCAATCAGCATTCCTAAAACTAATATATCAGGTTAAGTTAATTTTCATTGGGGTCTAAGTAGAAAAAGGTTCAAACACATTACAAAAGGCGTACCTTTCTATACTCAACCAACTTTGGGTTGTTTTTATCGGGTTTTTTGTACGGAATACGAGCCCTGAATATATGGGTCATAAAAAACAACGTTAATAGTATGCGTATTCGTATGGTAAACATGCCTTAAAGCCCTTATGAGCAAAAATGTGCTTTGAAGCTTAACTTAGCTTACTTTAAATACCACGCCACCAAGCCTTGTTCAAAATACATTTGAACACGTAAGCCACAAAAAGGGTAGGGTCAATGTTAAAACTATACTTGCCCCTATATCATTGTATTATTAGATGTGTGTCACTGTCAAATACAAGCTGAATAATTGTTTGTAGAAAATAAATAGCATTCCTGTAGCAGTATGAATATATGCATGTAATCAAAACAACTACCTTGATATTTGAGTATGTTGATATACTTGTCTGAGGATTTTACATGGAAGCTTATTCATGTGCATACGCCTGAACCAACTTAACGACGACCAACCGAAACAAACCAATACATTATTTACTAAAATTCTTGTAAGCGGGTACCGTGTAAAAGTATTGAACAAACCTAAATTCTACTTATCAGAAGACAGGCTCAGTTCCTAAATAATATGAGACCTTAGAATCTATAATGAAATTTTTGGCACCTAAATATATGTGATTGATAACTCGATTCAACTGACAACAAATATTTTGTCTGCAACTTCGTTTTACTGATCGTGTTGAGGTGTTTTTACCTTTTGGTATTTTTATTGTGTAAATCATCAATGATATTTAGATTAAAAACCACTATCCACACTAGATCCAATTAAATATATCTCAGTAAATTTTGCACTTCAAATTTCTTTAAATATATAAGTAGCCAAAGTCGATGCAGTTATTCATTGGTTCGTAAATATGGCTGTATTTGATCGAAACTTTGCTTACGAGCCTGTAAAAGCTCATTTTAGAGTTCGATTGTACGAGTGTATCTTCTGTGACAAGTCATACTTTCGAAACGACCATCTCATGAAACACTACACTTTTCATACCGGAGAGCGGCCATTTTCTTGTGATTTGTGTGAAGATACGTTCGCCAATGCTACAAACTTTAGGCTGCATTCAGGCACTCATACAGGTGAAAAGCCTCACAAATGCACTTACTGTACCAAATCTTTTTTACAGCTTACCCCATTAAAAAGACATGTACAATTCCACAAAGGACTAAAGCCATACCACTGTAGTCAATGTGACAAGCGTTTTTCACAAAAAGGACACTTCAATGAACACTTGAATACTCACAAGACAGTAACTCCTTTTAAGTGCCAATTATGTAATAAATATTTTTCGTCAAGAAAAAGTGCAAATATGCACCTCCAATCACATACTGGGGAAAAGCCGTACAAGTGCACAGTTTGTCCAAAGTCATTTGCGCAGGATTTAATGCTAAAAGACCATAAAGATCTTCACACACTTGAAAAAAGTTATAGTTGTGATCAATGCGAAAAATGTTTTTCTCAAAAGTCTGGTTTGACCTCACACAAAGTGGTTGTTCATCTTAAACGCAAGGGCCACCAGTGTTATTTATGTGATAGGAAATTTTAATTTCGTAATGCCTTAGATAGGCATTGGTCTCATACTGGAGAGAAACTTTTCCAGTGTGAGCACTACAAAAATGGATTTTGCTCAAAAGCTAGTCTCCAACGACACCAAAATTTGAAAACGTGTGCAGCTGCCTAAGTACCTACTAGCCCAGTTTACATTTTCTTAAAAAAATAACTTGTGTCCAAAAATGTGTACCCATTTCAGAATTGAAAAACTTCTAAATCCAACGGATAATATATGCTTCTGTAATCCTTGTATGGCTGTTTAAAGTAATTTCATAAAAATGTGAGTGATGAAAGAAAAATTAATCCGACGAATGTATAAAATAAGACAAACTTGTCGATTTGTAATTATAGCAGAACAGAAAACGTAATTTTTTCTCTTGTTACTACTTTTATTGATGACAAATATAAATTGTATATGCATCCAATATTATTAAGTTATTGTTAAATAAATATTCAAATGGTGATTATAAATCTAATTAAAACTATGATTATGAAATATAAAAGAGTAATTTAATACTGACTCCATGTACACCAGAAATTATGAAAATGGTTTGGAGCCAGAATAACTTGAAAATGAGAGATGATGCTGTCATTTTAATCGTTTTTTTAAAAATTTTACTCAAATTAAAATTCAAACACGTTTATTTGGAAAAAGGCTTAAAGTTAAAAGTTTACTTTAAAGTTAAGCTCAAAATCATTCGAAATGTAAAGCGAACTAAAAGCCAGTTAAGATGATAACGAGAAAAAGACAATTTTTAGAATTTTTAAACTTTGTTTTACTTCGGGTATTACTAAAACCCACAACCAAAATCCACAACCCACAACCCACAACCAAAATCCACAACCCACAACCAAAATC
>JAQFZG010004975.1:0-10967 GCA_034695465.1 Entomobrya nicoleti
TTAAATACACGGATGCATTGCTCAGCCGCACATTCACGAATACGGATAACAACATAAATGAATTCCGTTTTATTTTAATGAGTTACAGGAAAAAGATCTTTTTAGGTAGCAGTTAGTTTTTAGTTCAGTTAATTCTTCCAGGTATTGTTCTGACCTTCTACAAGAAATTAAGATTGATGGTATTTTTGCAGCTTTATTTATACAAGCTATGGGGCAAATAGTGCAGACAGGTTGGCCAGCATATAAGGGCCATAAAAATTATAAATTCGAATTGTAAGTTTACTGCATTGAAATATCGGAGTATTTGATGAGCTAGTCGATTAAACATGACAAGTAGAAGTCTCGAAAAGTTCTGAAAGCGTCTTTATTAGATGTTGTATCAAGAAAAAATGACAGGATAAATTAAAATTACATTTGAATGTTTTCGTGATGATTTTTATTTGTAATATCTTATGCTTGTTTAAGATTCAATTTGCATGCTTTTATTATTGAGCCATAAATTTAGTAGCGTTCCTAGTGAAGTTATTGGAGCTTAATGAAAAGGTGATGGTGATACTGTCCGACTAACTGCAGCCGTTAAAGGTCTATTACCCCATTTGATTAAGTGAAAGCAGCGTGGAAACAGTAGCATTTGTCAATATAGCCATTAGCGTAAACAAAGACTTACGCTGAACTAAATAAAATGAGCCCACCTCTATTCCAATGGTTTTATACGCAGCGCATAACTTTCTGTAAAGTTTACCGCAACTTTTTTCTCTTAAAGTGTGCAGTAAATTTTCGCTTTCCGTGTTTACTTTTGCCATGAAAATTGATGATGAAATAAGAAAACCCATCGTAATGCTGGAACAACATCCACAGAATCCATAAATAATAATGTTTCCAGATTTTTCCTTCAAAAGTGTGCACATTGCGCCGATAAAAATACAACATGGAAGTGTTAGGTAAACAGGCCACACGAATCCTCGAAATGCGTTGTTGTATGTAGTATTCAGAATTCGAATTTCAGAATAAATTCGCATGCTGTGTTGTAATCGCCCACACAATTTCCCATTTGTCTTATGTTTTTGTTCTCTGAAAAGTACAATAAATTTTTACTTGCACTTTGACGATTAAACGAAATTGAATATTTACATCTTGGTCAGTAATTAATTTAATTAAGTACCTTAGAAGTGTAATTGTTTGAGCAGTTGTTTGCAGATACAATAGGTGAACATATGTCATGAGAGCAAACCCTCCCCACATTGTAGCTTCGTACCAAATTTCAAAGCTAATAGCAAGAACCAAAGGGCCAATGTTGCTAATTTTAATTGCTTTCCAATATTCCGGTGTCAAGAAATTAACAAAAAACACATCCTCATATCGAAAGTACATGATCAAGAATGGGAGCAGCAATGTAGTGAATATGCAATATCCCCCTTGTATGGTTATCAGTAAATTTCGAACTGTTCTATGTTTGTCGAATGTCGACTCTCCAAATAGTTCTAGAAAGTAAAAAAAGTTTATAAACTACAAAGTAAGGATATCAAAATTCTCAATTGTAGGAATTTTTTTAAGACTTTCACCTTGCATTCTCCCCAAAAATTGAACTGACTTGTTGATTAGTCCAATCATCTGATTTCGCAAACATGTAACAGAATATTGGTTGACGCCACAAACCCAAATAATCCCACACCATGCACAGTGAAAGGTCAGTACGACCATTTTTTCTTCGTGAATGTAATGTTTTATATTCTTTATTAGCATTCCAAATACAAACAGAATGTTTAAAAACTCAGTTGATGAAGATAGTGCATATAAAAGAGTTATAATTTTGTTTTGTGAAGGTTCCGCAGTGCCTCCCTTCTCCCATGAGAGTTTGCATGAAAAGGAGCCGAGATAGTAATACAACTTTAAAATTTTAACTGAAACCGTCATGTTAACTTAATAAAATGAACAGAAACCAGATGCTTTGTTTATTTAAAATTAGGTAAAATTTTAGTGTGTTAAGAAAGTTTTAAATTCCATTCCATATACGAAGATACAAACGTCTTCGTGACGCAGAACTATCCGCTATAGAACGTTGTTGTCAACCTGTAAATATTTAATGCGCATTGTATTTTCCCCCAAACCTGATGATTGACACATAATTGGAATTACTAGAAACATTAATTATACTACGCTGGACAATTTCTATATTTATAAGGACAACATAAATACTACATATGAAGCCATAAGTTAAATTATCACCTATGCATAAACAAACTTACAGAACAGTCCATTGAATTATGCCTCGTGCTACGATTGTTTTTCAAGCAAGTTGTAAATATATAATTTTATATAAATGTTTAATAAATTTTGCAGATATTATTTTACATGTAAAATGAATGTAAAAATAATGAAAGATATAAATAAATTAATGAGCACCAACAGAAAGTTTGCTAAAATTTATCAAAAATACTGTAGTGCCATTATACTATATGATTTAGCTATGAAGGACTAAAAAACTAGCTCAGCATCTTGTAATGTAACTAAGTTTTAATGAAATCTACTCACTTTATAGTTTAACTATGCACAAATTTTGTACCTTACCTAGTTTCATGAAAAAACCTTGGGTTTCATAACTTATGCGTAATCTTCTTAAAATATTTACAAACTTTTTACTGAGCTATCGTTTTATTGGAATTCATTCAAATGTCAAAACAGGTAAATTATATCTTAAATGAATTCTTTACTTTTTTTAAACATTAATTGATTAAACACAACTTTGTGACATAATTTGGCATGTGCTTCATCAAATTTATCATAGTATTTACTATATTTAGGTGATAGTGGTCGGTATATTCTTTGAATTTCGCAGCAATGTTTTCTTTACCAATAGTACTTGTACTTGTAATAATAACATTTGTTTTGTTGGATTTCGGATGTCTGGATATTTTCATGTTTATTTTTCTTGATAAATAGGAATTGGCCAACATGGAGACAACAACAAGGTATCACGAATTACAAGCGAGCGTTTTTTTGTAGTACTATTTCCATGCATGGTTTTTTTCTGCACAGACACTCTTTTGTATTGTTTGAAGCTACGAGTTTTCTTGAATCCAACTAATGAAACGTTACAGGCGATTATAAGCATCTTGAATGTTGGCAATTTGTAGTGTTAGAAAATAGCCGTGTTGGCAAAATGCATTGTTAGCAAAATTTACATGTTAGCAAAGTGCTATGTTAGCTAATCACCGTGATACCTAATGAATGAAGAAATCCTGGTGTAAATTCCCGGAAGTTGATTTGCGCAACCTTCTCCGACGGACACAATTCCGTACGCTATTCGTTTTCCAGTATTCTCCATCAAAACTAATGGAGATCCGCTGTCACCCTATGTATTTCATCGTAACATAAACATTCAATTATTAGTGCCACGAAAATAAGATAATTGTAAAGAAAAAGCAAAATATTTATGCGTCCACTAACGTCTAACGACAATATAACTATTAGGCTACTATTAACAAACTTACTTGACAGGTGTCTTTTTGCCTTTCTTGAAATCCAGCGCAAATATGAGAGGACTTAGTATTCCAGTTAATTCTATGCTTTCTATATTCTGCTTGACATGCTTTGTTCGTCCAAATGGGCAAGGATACTTTGTGTAAATTTGTATCCTGCATCCATTCATTACCTAAGACATAACCTGAAGTTAGGCATTTTGCAATGATGAGTGGATCAATAAAAATATGCAAAAACATGAAAATGTACTATTCCGTCGCTGTGAATGTGATCTAACTCCCCATCCAGCAATGACACCATAGTCGTGATTTCGAAGTTCCCTGGAAGCTAAGCAAATTGGTTGCACTTGATTACTCCATTGTATAGGCCGATCTAGTTTTAGGAGCGCTATATCGTTTTCAACGTTCGGCTTCAGGTAAGAATACTGAGGATGAATTTGAATTTGGGAAATTTTGAAGAGATTAGTCGAATTTCTGGTATCTGTCCAGTCATTGCTTCCGACAAGAATTTGATATGTTTTGTAAGTGCTTGAGCTGTACATGTATATAAATTTTAAAAACATAATATGAAAACGCAGCAATTTTTATATTACAATACAATAATATTGAAAAAATCATTTATACCCATGCAAAGTATCCAAAAAACAATGAGCTGCTGTCACAAGAACTTGCTTTTTAACTATAAATGCGCTGCAGAAATGTCTCCCATCCAAATTTTGAATAGATGCAAGATATGGGAACTCTCCGCTACTCGCTTTTTCACCTCCAAGAATTCTCGATTCCTTTGCAAGCTGACGAATTTCTCCGCATGAAACATCTTCAGCCACTATTTAGACAATGTGAAAAGGAAAACAATTTGATAGAGCGAAGTGTTAGTTTTATAAGCAAAAGAAAAGTTTAAATTTTGATTAAATTTCATGATTATTTTGATAATTTATTTAAAAGTATGTATTATATTATCCAAGTACGGCTAATGAATTTGTCCTCTGGAATTGCAAACGCGTAGTTATTGAAGGAAAATAAAAATAGAACAATACACGCTATTATTGCAGTGGTATTTTTCCGATTGGTAGTGGTAAATTCCATTATGAAAAGGCGACACGTTATTTTTGCGTGAAATTAAAAATTATGAACATAGAAATCCAAGAATTTCTACACAAATACGTACAACTAATCATTGACTTTTCCTTCCCGCAACTAAACAAACTAATGTTTCACTCACACTAATTAGTCAATTTTTAATTGAATAGTACAATCTTCGCAGTTATAAGTTTTCTGTTAGGCACCACTGAGGATGAACCGTTTTCACTGAGATTCTAAAGAAATTATTTTGCGTACTTAGATTTTTTTCTACTATAAGTGAAATTATAGCATAATAATCATAAGGTGTCATTCGGCATGAGGGGAAGTCTCCGACATTGACCCAAATAACATAACCAATAATACAGTGATGTTCATAAAGAGTTGTCATATTGCTAACAATTAACATTATCCTTTTCATGAATGGTGAGGTCTTTTTGATTGATTGCGGATGGAAATAGCTGTAATATGGAAGTAGTCAAATTGTGTGGAAGTAAATGCATCCTGATAAACACATCATCATCATACACCAAAAAAATGATAATATTTTCACGCATAATACATAGATCCCCTCCAACGTCATAAACAAAGGTTCCCATCCAATAAAGTAATGCCACTTTAGTGTATTGTACATTACCGATTACCACCAAATCAAGGATCAACAAGTGCGAAATGTATTACTAATTGGTGTATTATGCAGATTGCAGACATTCTCAAAGAGATTTCAAAGGTCGACTCTGCACAATGTACTTGAACGCAGATTTCCCTATATACTATACTACAAAAGTGACAAATGTTTTTGATGAGATGAAACTTATGTTAGTCATGGGTGGCATTAGGATGCGGGAATAATTAAGACACACTGTTGTGCGTGTGTGATGTATATGAAAACAAGCATGCGTTCCATCAAACACAGTAACAGCTAAATGTTTTTTAATATACTGCGAATACAAAATAAACAAATTAAATAACAAAATAAATTATTAATACTTGTCAATGTTAGAGATATTTGAACTAATTGCTACGTTATAACATATCATCTCGTGTATGATTCAATCCATTTTATAAAGTCGGAAACCAGGGTGTAGATACCTGGTCTTCCTAACGCCCCGCACTTATTCCCGTTTGCAACGATACCAATGACCACCCACCGCTTGTTGTTGTCTAACCGAAGGAGTGGGCCACCACTGTCACCCTGAAATTTTAACATTACACAAACACCAGTTTTAAGTAAATCAAATTAAAGCTTGTAAAATTTACAATTTGTAACTTACGGTACAGCTCTCCTTGCCCTGATGCCCAGCACAGAGGAAAGAGCTGGATGGAAATTTTGAAAACCCTTTGTACGAATCAATGCATGCATCCTTATCCCAAATACTAACATCTACTCTTCTCAATGCATCCATTTCACGTACCCAGTCGTAATCTAAGTACACCAAACAAAATGTTTGATTCAAGAAAGATTTTTGGATTCTTTTAAAATTGTGCTAAAGTACACCCTTACAGTCTTGATCGTGAGTCGTCTTTCCCCATCCAAGTACAGTAGCTTTAGTATTGGTTTCCGACATCGCATTGTCAGAATTGCCAGGAAGGCAAGCCGGCACAACGTTCGGAGCAACTGATATGCTTTTTGCAATTTTTATCAGTGCAATATCGTTTTGCTTGCTTACAGGATTATAATTGGGATGAAGGTGGATCTTTTTCAAATTCATAAGAACCTCAGTGCTTTCGTCTTTCTTCTTAAGCGAATATTCTCCAAGCGTTACATTGACACTCTTCAAATTAACGGAACTGGAGGTCCCCCAACAGTAAGTCAAGCCACATAGTCAAGGTCAAATATACTCACTTGATTAGCGAAATATACAGAGCAATATTGTATGAAAAATTGAATGAAAATACAAAACAAATGTATTCCCTTTACCCATCTTTGTAGTATTCCAGGTACTCATTCTGGTGAAAGCAATGTGCTGCCGACATTACATATTTGTCACTGATCACAGTTCCACCACAAAAATGACCATGTTTCGATTTAAATGAGACCATCCACGGGAACTCGCCTTAACAGTAAAGTAATTTAGTTACAATGACACTGACAAAAAAAACACCCTACTTCAAACAATTCTCCTATAAAAGTACCTTCAGCAGCAACAAATCCTCCAACTACCTTTCCTTCTCTTCTCCCTGCTTTCTGACGACCACACATCAACTTAGTTCTGCCTGAAAAGTAAACCACATATACATACTGAACTAAATTGGCATAACTTGCCAAAAGTTGATCGGTTACTCTGATGTGACCTTACGAAATGGAAATCCTATTGTTGATTTTTTCATTTCTCCAACAATAAAGAGAAAAATCAAAGTACGAATACATTTAGTTAACATTTTGATTTTTTCTTAATTGATTAAACTAATCAAGCTACTTCACTCTAGGTCTTTTCCAGTCACTACGACTCAACAAAATCAATTGGCCATATATAATGATGGAAAACATTATATAGGCTCCAGTACCAAAAACAATGACCTTATGAAATAGGTACATCAACAGGTACTAGCTCAACAAGAAGTAAAAAGTACAACTGTGAATTAATAATATTTCCTACTTAATTTTTTTGCATGTGTTGCGAAAACGTTGACTAAATTTTAAGTGAGCAAAACAACGATTTGTAGGCGTCAATAGAAAATCAATCATCAAAATCTCACTACTTCAGTAGCTTCCTTCCTTCCGGCATCTGGCAAAAGTGGAAGTTGACAAATATGATGCGACTAATCAAACCATTTGTAGTTAGTTATCTCAATTCACTCATGCATCGCACTACTATCTTTCTGCTGTACTTTGCTAAATCAGATGCTACTACGCTGTCTCATGTTTGATATATTGCGACCTTAGCATTGCGTTCTGTAACTTTGAAATTCATGGTCAATTTTTATAGTTTATTTAGGCATAATAAGCACATTTATCAATGATTTACTTCTGTGAAGCAAAGTTATGGAAAAAATACAAATAATTTACCCTGGAGAACGCAGATCACTCAAATCAGCTATTAATATGGGTATTGGATGCATATTATGATGATGTTTGTGAGAGATCAAATATACACGTGTAACAAGTGAAAGACGTATATTTTACACTGCTTATATAAGAATCAGAATGTGATGAACACATTGACACTTTAAAATGCAGTTTTCGCGATTTGTCATCCCTGAAATTTATGTATGAAATCAAGTCATTTTCAATTGTGAACTGAAAAATTTAAAACGGTAACTAGTTCTTTTTTTCAATCGTTAATTTGAATTGAAATACAAAGTCATACAAGTTGTTTTATATATATGTGATATTGGAATTTATACCAAGAAGTTTTATATGTAGAGTTGCATATTTTAGCTATTAAATCATTAAAATTGTTAATGTAGAAGAAATTATGATTTGCAGACATATGTAAAATATTTATTTACAATAATCTTTTTGATTTCTATAAAACTTTTTAAAATAACAAATAAATTAATATGTCATATATAGGGTTATTAACAAAGGGGTAGTGTAAAAGTAAATGTAAACAATTTTGGCAGTCTCAAATACATTAAATACGATTATCATATAATTATTCTATTTGACTCTTTATCCAATGCAAGTAACTGCTGATTTTCGTATATACCCCGGGGACTCGATCCGAACACATAAATTTGCCGGATGATACTATACCAATAGCCGTCCAGCGTTTTTCGCCGTCCATAAACATTAATGGTCCACCAGAATCACCCTAAAACAAAAATATCTCTCTGCATAATCAGTAGGTGAATCTAAGTAAAAATGAAATGCTTAAACATTCGAGAAAAATGAACTTAACGTTCATAACATAATGATTATGTTTCTCATATTATAAGCAAGCATAAAATAGTCGAATCTATCAAAAGATTAAAATGGAAAATTTAGATGACCGACTTTCGAAACATCTTTCCCATCACTGCCAGCGCAAACGTAGTGGCGTCTATTGAAACCATAGTCGGCGTCTTCATACGATTTTTGGCATTCTTCAGCTAAATATTACAATAAATTAAAACATACTTCTGCACAATTTTTTTCATTACAGTACCACTCACCATTCCAGAGTGGCACGGTAATTTGGTGAAGTTCATTGGAAACGGATGAAGAACCACACTGTCGATAACCCCATCCAGCAACGGTTACATCACCAGAATTCTGATCTTCATTAGGAATCTCCGGAAGACAAATAGGATTGAGAACGTTATTCCACTCCATATCATTTTGTAACTCTAAAATAGCTAGATTTTTTGATGAGCAGATCAAATTTATTAAAATTTCAAGCACCAGCATTGGTACAGCTAGCTGTTATCATCTATATAATTTAATTTGAATTATTTGAGTGACCTATATCATTGTTAAGCTCATCTGTTTCGAATTGGGGGTGAATAATCAGGTTCTTAATTTCTATAATTTTTGACGAGGGATCCGGCTCATTCAACTTGACTCTGCTAATAGCAACTTTCACGCTGTCAAGAATCACAGTCCTGCAAAAATCAAATTTAAAAAAAGTTAGAGTTTATTTCTGACTCTACTGATTCAATTATATGCATACATGGCTTTGGAGCTTGAAACATTATTTTATCTCTACCTGTTGTCATCTCTGTACTTCACATGCCGATTGTATTTATTGCAGAAGCAATGAGCGGCAGAGATAATAAATCGGCTACTAACCATGAACCCGGCACAAAAATGTTGACCTTCAGAAGACTGAATGGAAGTGATCCACGGAAAATCGCCAAGTTTGGTTTCATCGCCACCCATTACTCGTCCCCTATTTTGACTGCCGTGCTTGCTTTGCCCGCAAACCTCTTCAAAAATGTCATTATAAATTAGTAAGCTTTCGGATTTTGGATATGTAAGAATATAATTATTAGCATACACTGTGGAGGATAAACTTACTGGAGGATAATGAGTTTACATTACTGTTGTCAAAATGTCTAGCATATCCGAGCTGCGGCCCTAGGAACACCAAATTCAGGATCATTTCAGGGACAATAAAAAATATTATTGGAGGCTTCATAGCTGGTTATCACTTTCTCCTGAACCCTGGGCACTGAAAAAGTTCGGAATCCCCTACTTATGTAGAGCTGTGCTATCCTATCAACTATTTGCCTCTGAGATCTAAATCATAATTCATACTCCATAACTTCGGACATGTTATATTTATAGGGTTTGGAACAAGGAAAATTTCTTTTGTCTTCCTTCATTTAACAAATTCATCTGATTCGCGACGAAACAACCATTAAAAATGACAGACCTGGGAAAAGAACTGAAATAAACGTGCGTACAGCAAAACCAATTGATTCAGAGAAGTTAGGACAAAATCAATGTATTAAAAAAATATGACAGACGTGTCAGGTAATTTCCCGTAGTAAAACATTTCAGCATCCAGTGGTACAATTATAACTGTATGCTCAAATGCACAGTAACTTTAACTAAAATACCCATGTGACATATGGAATCATATGTATTTTCTCACAGTATGAGCTTTTGACATGCCGGCTTTTCGCACTTCCTAATTCCTTATTTGTCTGGTTTGATAAATTCCTTTTCCATGATTTGTGTACGACTTACGAAGAATTTAATGTAGCAGTGTAGTCATCAGTTTTGATATCCTCGTGCTTCTTTTTTTTCTTTTTGACATTTTTATTAGAATAAAAAACGTAATTAGTGTCTTTTATCATATTTTATGAAGAAACAACAATTTAGTATCAATTTTATTGTTGTAATGCAATTATCAAAGGAGCTCTTTATCATAGCGTTTTCATAATAAAAAATGTGAACATTGCATCGGTGTACAAAAGAGATGTAGTTCAGGGTGAAGGTTGTTGTTTCTCCTGTGGCGAATGTGTCAAAATTATATACCTTCATCTGTGTAAGAGTTCGCCATGCAGCAATTCATTTGCGGTGACGTATATGACGCGTACGAGCCGTAGCACATGAGCTGTTAAATAGCAATCATCGTTTGGTGTGTCATCTATAGTTGCAATGCTTGGAATATAGAAACCATCAAATGACAGAGTTTGACAATTCTTGGATGGAAACGCGATAATTTTCATGTGTTATTACTTCCCTATTTTAACGTCTTCCGTAGTTCCACATTCACACATTACTGCATGACAAACAAATGTAGCATTAATTATCAGTTTATGCAACCTAATGACATCAACTGTTTACAACTGCACGTAAACGTTAGCGCTGTTTATTAATGTTCCCTTGCGTTATTTAATTTTTCAACAAATGCATTTAAGCTTTCATTTTCACTTGGGTTCCATCCATGAATAATCTTTCTTCGTGAAACGAACCCAAATATGCTGGTCAGATAAAATGTCAATCTATTCAACCTCACATCCTGCACAAGAATA
>JAQFZG010004976.1:0-10967 GCA_034695465.1 Entomobrya nicoleti
CTAAGTATATTTGTTTCTGGTCGACTAAAAAAGTTCGACAGTATGCATGTTCGACTGCTAAAGGTCGACTATAAAAAATCAACAATGAAGCAGTCGACTATGAACAATTCGACAATAAAAAAAAGTTCGACTAACAAATTTCGTCTCCATATAATCGTTTAAGATGAAGGTATACTAAGATGAAGTCGACTCTATTATTGCGTCCCATATAACTTAACATACGATCAAAAATTATTTTCCGAAGACCCCATTCGAAATTAAGTTGATTATTTCAATCCAATGTGTTGTGGCCTATACTCACCTTTAATAAGTTAAACTAGCTATGTTGTAATTTGATGTAATAGATAATGTTGTCGCTAGGTCTGTCTCTGCTTTACTTGTGCACGTGAATAGATGATACAAATTAATATATATAAGCAAGCCTGGATCGTAGTTTGCAATAAGAACGTTGCAAATGAATGCGTTATCACTGCAATAAACTTTAGCACCTGAAATTTCAATCACTCAATTAAAAACTTAATTGTCATATATCTTAACAAGAATTATGAAATCGATTTGGGAATGATGTAGTTCTTCAAGCAATCGTCACAGATTTGAATTGTCCACAATGCAAAACCTAATCAATCACTGCAACTTCATGGCTACGGTCGGGGTAGAAGGAAAAAATAGGCTACCAAATTTTCTTTAAATTTTAATCATTATGAATGATCCATAAACGTGTTTAACTAGAGAATAGATAGTTATAGCAACAACACTATACATAACTTATGGACACATAATTATTTTAGCCTATTAAAGATAGGGATGGGATGGCTAAAAGCAAATTGGATGGAATTGCACAATTTCCTATTAGAATGGGCGCTGGCCCTTATGTGTGTATATTGTTTTCTTCGTATGATATGTTGTATGACCGGAGCAACATAAAAACAATTGTAGAATCTGCATCGGTTATAAAACACATCTTTCACACAAATAACTTATTATGCACAACAAAACCACATTGGACGTTTAGAAACATTGATGGTACAACAGAAACTTCATTTTTTAAAGCATTTGACATCTGTTTGAGTTCAGTTATAAAAGATTGAAAAATTCGTATCAGTTTTAACGTGCTTAAAAGAAAAAAATATTCAATTTATTCAACGTACTAATTGACTAGTTGTAACAAATGTAGGGATATGACAATCACTAAATACATACATAAAGGAAACACGAAAATGAAGGAGACATTTTTCAAAGTTTATTTGCCAATAACAAGAAATAGTATTTAACTAACCATATATATATCCTAATACTACAATCTTTAAGGTACCAAAATCACACTGGATCTGTTCCTTAAGTGACTTTGTATTCAATATAACGGAGGCTTTTGATTTCACTGTCAATAGCTACTTTTCCTGATTTTTCAAATGGTCCTAGCAACGTTTCGGTTGATATTTCACTACACAATGACAAATTTGTGAAAGTCTTTGGTGGTTTTAATTGCTTGACTTTCTCGGCTTTGCATAGTGCCAAGATCTTCTCGATACCTTCTGCTTGAGAATTTCTGAGGACATTTTAAAATTTACCACAATTTTGGGTTTTCCGCTTCGAAGATTTTTTTTAAACACAAATCTGCAATCACTTTTTGGCCGCTGCTCCTGATCTGTTGTGTACTTGGGTGAAACTTTGTTTGTGAGAGCCTTTATGCCTAGTTCCTTAGCTTTGATTTTCTGTGGGGATGATGGCTTAATTCTCAATTTTTGTGGTAGCAGCACGAATCGTAATGGGAGGGTTCTTTACCAACTTCTTAAAAGACCCCTTTTACATTCTAAGAGGTCCCACGGAGGTAGATCTAGGGTGATTTTTGATTTGGCCGGTTTTATTTGTAGTGTAACACCTAATAATGATTCTCAAAATCGTAGATCACCATATTTCGTCATTTTGTATTTTTTGATTATCATGACCTTTGACCTTCAGGTGAAATTTTCCTTGTGGGAATAAACGCGTTTTTGAAGCGTTTTATTCCCTTTAATTTTTACGATGGATAAGACATTAAATGATCCGGTCTTGTACAATTTCTGTACTTTAACTTTCGTAGTATTTAAATATAAATATGGTTAGTTAAATACTATTTCTTGTTATTGGAAAATAAACTTTGAAAAATGTCTCCTTCATTTTCGTGTATCCTTTAATTTAATAACCAATGCTGAAATTTCAAAATTTAATTTAATAATCATTGGTTATATTATTATTCACATTATTTCCAACATTTGATTAAACCGTAAAACAATATATGAAATATATATGAGATAATTATTTTAAAATGCCTTTATGTAAAACTCACAAGGGAATTGAAAAGTAAATCCCCTTTTATTCTTTATACATCTATTTTTCTTCCTTATACATCTAGCATTGAAAATTTTGACCTCAAAAATTAAAAACACCAAAGCTGACACTAACAATCCAACACCTGGTATTATACATAAGATGCGAATTTCTGCTTTGCTTTCATTTGGTCGATCCGATGTCTTCTCCACTTTAGAAAACTCTTGTGAATTCGTTTTTAAAACGAGCGCAAAGTCAAAATACTTGTGCCACCACTGAAGCACCCCTGTCTGGAAAAAGTACTTAGTTCTTAATAGAATTGTTCTTGGAAAGTAGCCAACCATGTGATATCCATCCATTGTTTTGTAAATTACATCTTTCCCAAAGTAAACCGGCTTTCCCATTCTTGTCAAGTTAGAATGTACAACCAATGCCATACTTTCGTCTAATATTACTGCCGATTTATTACAACGTTACATGTGTGGACTAACAAGCTCTCGAAAGTCTTTGACATAACCCAAATCATAAGTCGTTTTATTAAATTCCGGAAACATCTGAGAATTATTTAGATATGTCCAAGTCATATTTGAAATTTCTTCTGCTAGCGCACTTAACTTGTTACTTGTAATATAATTGACCTTCGTTATCTCCAGCCATATTTCGGAAACAATGGGAAACGCTTCATGGCCACTGATTTGTACAAATTCTTCAATATAAAATATGTTTGCTCTTAAAAGTCCGTAATCTTGTATTCCAAGTACTATTGGCAGAGTATATACCGTAAACCCATAGTTTATTAAGCTTTGAAACGTATCGAATGGTACTAAAGGAGCATTTACCGTTAATCTTGTAATATTATCCCCTTTGTATTCATTGCTTAATAAAGAAAACACAATTGGAACAAAGAAAATACAACACATAACAGCAGCTTTGTTTTTTAATTTTGGCGAGTGAAATAGTTGTGAACCCTGATCCAGGATCCCAGAAATTACTCCGTAATATACCACCAACACTTTGCAAAATCTGCTGCTAAGTTTTTCACAAAAAGATGCTCCGGAATTTGTTGAATAGTTGATTATAAGTGAAATTGTTATGGGAAAAGTAATCAATAGAATCCAAGTAGTGAGATCAACCGATGACACCAATTCTTTTAGCTGATTTATCCACACCAACTGTTCCATGTGACAACTCACAAACCTTAGACGAATTGTTCGAAATGCTAACCCAGCTTCTGGATAGTTTGCAATATGTAATTTTGGCCATCTCCAAAAAGCTGGTCGTATCTTTGGGTGATAATTTACAGGCTGATTGCAGGCTTCAATTTGTAGTTGTTTCCAATTAAATTTGAAAATATCAAACTCATTTGTAAACTGCAGCGTTATATTTCTTGGCAAAAAATAAGAGAAAAGATGCAGGTCTAGCAAATATGGCAGATGACGAGCGTTTTTTAGGTTTACCATTGTCAGTTGTTTTACTATTGAGCTTCTCGAATCATGATGTGAGCGTGTCCATTCGTTATATTTTGGTACATATGTAGACATTACAATACTCACAACATGGGGGTTTGCCATTGTATGACTACCTCTGACATTCAATTGATTTACTAATTTGGATGTTATTGAGTTCTCAATCGTAACTTCAACTAGCTCAAGTGGATTGCAGTGATTACAGTAAGGACACACAAGATAAAGGTTAGAATACGATGACTTGGTTAAAAGAATTAGTACCGTTTCTGAAAGGTGAACATGAGCAGGGTGCTCAAAAACTGCACTTACCCATTTGGAGAATGTAGAGTCTCTACAAATTCCATTGGGTAATTCTTGGCAAACTAGTAAGGAATATTTCGGCACTGAATTCACAAAGTTTGCATGTAATTCATAGGTATGTTCAGAAGCTAGTACAACAGGTATTTTGAGAATGTTACCGTAATGTATGGACTGTAGGTAAATGAGTGGATGATCCTCTGGTCTTGGTGGATCCACGTAAATGACAGCTTCACAAGTTAATCCTTTAACTCGTACTCGAAATTCTTTTGTAAGAGAATACATAAATATTTTACGGGCCTTTTCAATTACCTTGAAATCGTTCGATTTCATCGTTTCTATAGCATAAATGTCGAAAGTCACACTTGAGTATGAAATGCACCGCACCAAAATAATTGGTATTGTTAAAGCCGATTCTTTGAAATTAAATCCTCGATAGTTGATCAAATATGTCAAGCATCCAGAAAATGCGTTAATGTTTTGGAGTACATGGTCCTTAATGTGTTCAGTCTCTAGAGAAACTGAAATTATAGAAGTGCAATTCAGCAGTGCGACAATGACGATGCCAGTTAAATTATTATATTTCATGGTGATAAAATACTAGTTGAAAAACGATAGCTATAGAGGAAATATTTTACTTGATATAACTTTATATGTACTCTTAACAATGATTTGTGGTTTGCTTGGATTGAGCTACAATATAATGTTTTTATACTTCAAAATATCTGGTTGAATAAGACACTGGTACAAAAAGTGTAGAATATTAGTTGCATATCTACAGTGAGAATGCTACGTGGCTATTGAACCTTTTAATGGAATATTGATTTATGCAACAAAAACAAAAATAAATAAATTGCTTTGGGTTATGTCAAATCAATCATTTTGGTTAAGAAGTAATTTATGAAAATGGCAGTAGAATAAATTTCTTCCTATGGTAACTAAAATGGCTTTCTTGTGCATATTTACTTAACTGATTTGCCTTAGTATGAGCAGAAAAATGTTATGCTTTATATATTTTATGCTTTGCTTTATGCTGTATATTTTTGATTCAACTAGGAATATTATGATCTATATTAGCCCATGACTTAAACTTGAGGTTTACTCTTTAATGGTTTGCTTAATAGGATGCAGTTATTAAAAAATGCGAAGAGGTATTACTTGACTTTTATCTTGGGAAAATTGTAATTTGATATCTTGGACTACAATGCTACTGACTTTATGGTAACACAAAGGGTTCAAGAACTACGTAACCAATGCAAAAACAAATTGTATGAGGCTATATGAGCATAATATTTTTTAATTAAAAAACAACTTATAACATAACAGTATGGAACTAATTCTACGTCGTTATAAAACATATTGATATAACCACCAACCCTAGAACTTTCTCGTTAATATATATTTATTTCGGTAAATATCAGGCTGGCACCATTTATTCAACTTCCAATTAATGTGATATATAACAGAGTTGGTTTGAAGTTAAGAGAGACATAGCAACATCATTGCACAAAACATATTTGAAAACAATTTTTTAAGCTTATTAAAGCTGGGGAGGTTTCGAATATACATAATTCGGGCTTGTGCATTTTCGTTCGTTCGTTCGTGTACCCGAATCGAAATCGATAGGTCCTTGATTCGCGAGCACTTGATGACACCATAATTTACATTTATACAGACAGATAAAAAATATTATTATGAAAACATTAACTCTTTGCGTAATCATTGAAATAAAAATCTTTATTGGTTTACCCTTTACATCTAAAAATTGGAATCATTTGCTGAATGTTTAAATACTTGTAAATATACGGTACGCTGTACGCTACAAAACATATTTAAAATTCACAAAAGCAGTGAACAGCAAATCCTCTCTTTCTCTTCGTACATCTCATATTGAAAATTTTGATCTCAAAGATTAAAAATATCAAAGTTGCCATTAGTAGCCCAATGCCAGGTATTGTACAAACCACACGAATTTCTGCTTTGGTTTCACTTGTCCGATCAATCGTTTTATCCAATTTGGAAAATTGTTGTTGTGAATTCGTTTTTAAAACGAGAACAAAGTCAAAATACTTGTGCCACCACTGAAGAACCCCTGTCTGAAAAAAGTACTTTGTTCTCATTAGAAGCCCATTAGAGAAATGGCCCTGGAAGTTATATCCATCCATCATTCTGTAAATTATATCTTTCCCGAAGTAAACCGGCTTTCCCATTCTTGTCAAGTTGGAGTGCACAACCAATGCCATATTTTCGTTTAGTATTACAGCCGATCTATTGCATCGATCCATGTGAGGACTTACAAGCTCTTGAAAGTTTTCTACTAGAGTAAATGCATATTTGGTTTTATTCCATTGAGGAAACATCTGAGAATTATTTAAATACGTCCAGGTTATATTTGAAATATCCTCAGCTAATGCACTTAACCTGTTCCATGTAAAATCATTTTTCTTCATTATCTCCATCCAAATTTCCGAAACAACTGGAAAAGCTTCATGACCATTACTCTGTACATATTTTTCAATATTCCCTACGCTTGGACTTAAAAGGCTGTAATCATTGCCTCCCAAATGCATTGGCAGAGTGTAAGTCCTAAATCCATAGTTTATCAAGCTTTGAAATGTATCGAATGGTACTAAAGGAGCATTTACCGTAAGTCTTGTAATATTATCTCCTTTGTATTCATTGCTAACTAAAGCGAACACAAGTGGAACAAAGAAAATACAACACATAATTGCAGGTTTGTTTTTGATCTTAGACGAGTGAAATAACGGTGCACTTTGATCTAGTATCGCCGAAACTATTTCATAATATACGACAAGTACTTTATAATATCTGACACTGATGTTTTCAAAATTTGTTGTTGTGGCATTAGTAGCGCAATTAATTATTATTGAACATGCTATGGGGAAAGTAATCAATAGAATCCAAGTAGTGAGATCAACCGATGACACCAATTCTTTTAGCTGATTTATCCACGCCAACTGTTCCTTGTAGCAACTTACAAACCTTAGACGAATTGTTCGAAATGCTAACCCAGCTTCTGGATAATTTCCTATGTGTAATTGTGGTCGTCTCCAGATCCCTGGTCGAAGTTTAGGGTGATAATCTATAGGCTGATTGCAGGATTCAATTTGTATTTCTTGCCACTTAAATCTGTAAATATCAAACTTATTTGTAAACTGTATCGTTATATTTGTTGGCAAAAAATAAGAGAACAGATGCAGGTCTAGCATATATGGCAGGTCACGAGCGTTTTTCAGGTTAACCATTGTTAGTTGTTTTACTAAGGAGCTCCTCAAATTATGATGTGATCGTGTCCACTCGAAATATTCTGGTACTTTTGAAGACATTACAATACTCACAAAAGGCGGGTACGCTAAAGTATGGTTAATTTGATTTATAATTTTGGATGTTATTGAGTTGTTAAACAACTGAATTTCAACTAATTGTAGTGGATTGCAATGATTACAATATGGGCATACAACAAATAGTCTTGAATGCGGTGACTCGGATAAAAGGATTAATGCCGTTTCTGAAAATCGAATTAAGGACGGGTACATGAACATTGTAGCCACCCATTTGTGGTATGTAGAGTCTCTACAAATTCCATCGAACAAATCTTGACATATTAATAATGAATATTTGGGGACTGAATTGATATAGTTTAGATATAAGCTAGCATCAGATGCGAGTGCAACTGCTTCCCCAACAGGTTCTTTGAGAATGTGGCCGTATTGATTCGTATTCCTGTACATAAGTGGATCATCTTCTGGCCTTGGTGGATCCACGTAAATGATTGCTTCACAAGTTAATCCTTTATTTCGCATTCGAAATTCTTCACTATGGGAATGCTTCATGGCTGATCTTGCATTTTCGACTAAGGTGTGATTGTTGGATTTTGCTTTTTCTATAGCATATACGTAAGCGTTTTCACTTGAGTATGAAATATACCGCACTAAAATTATAGGTATTGCAAAAACCGATCCTCTGAAATTAAATCCCCGATAGTTGATGAAATGTGTCAAGCATCCTGAAAATGCGTTGACATTCACGATTGTATGATCTTCAATGTACTCATTCTCTTGAAAATCCAAAACTAAAGAAATACTAACTACTGAAGTGCAAATTAATACGACAGACATAATATTTAAAGGTAGATTTTTGACAAAAACCATGATGCTAATTTTGATTACAAGTTAAGAATACAATTTGCTACGATTAATCCTTGGCTGTAGTTAGAATGTGATATTTTTAATTTTGAGGAGCATTCAGAGACTTTCTTAGTTTTTTTTTTGTCTGGAAATATATTTTAGATGACTGATAAATGTTTAGCTAAAGTGGTTCAAAATCTACAGCTTATACTGTTGCTTTTGTAAAAAGTAGAACGTAATAGCGAGCAATGGATCAATTACAAAAATAATTGCTTGAGGTTATCTAAGCATAATATTTTTTGCTAAAAACAATTTATCAAACTCCATGGCGGAACTAATTTCACGGGAATATTACGTCAATCACTATAACTAACAAAGGGAGGCTAGCTTGCTTATATATAATTAAATAGCAGAATATATATTAGACCTTAAATAGTTATTCAACTTTCAAATAATATGATCCATAACCGAATTCCATGAAAGTTGAGATATCCCTAGAACAACATTATACATAACCTATTGAAAAAAACAATTAATTCAGCTTATAGAAACCGGGAAGGGGTCGAATATAATTTGAGTTTCTGTGTAAAATTTGTTGATGACAAAACTTACAATAAGTTTTATCGTGTATATTACGCTATATGACTATTTTATCTAATAGGTTTCCCTTTTTAACGTTGATAGAATAATATCGGTCAAAAGTTCCATATTTTGGTTAAAAGTAATTTAAAATGTAATTAGACTGTATGTGGTATTATAACGATAAGCATTTGTTCTTGGTTGACAAGCCATATCTTTGAAATGTTTATAGATGCCTGACAGAACTGTCGCCACTCTTAATTAATTGTAGAGATGCGTTATCATCGCCACATATTTTGGAAGTTTTTTGATGACTCGTGTTACATACAAGTAATAAAAATAACATTGAGTTGTAATGAATCTTTGGATTAATTTTGACTGCTTTTAGTGAAACATTCAATCTTGACGATAATGAACGAATCTTATAATTTTTCCGAAGAATTATTTCTTGGGCAATGGGAGCTTATCGAATATTTTAATTGCACTAATAGTAAATAAATTAATCACTGTAATAGTAATGCTGCCGTCATGGTAGAATGCCCAATCTAGATGTATGTAATAATGTAATGGATGCATATCTGTGCGAATTAATTTTCCAAACCAAACGTTTGTTGTATTTTTTTTTATATTTAAATAACCCGAGCGTGTAGTCAAGTATTTTTTTATTTAAGCATAATATTTTTTTGTAATTTGCTACACGTTAAATTACCTTTATTCAAGCTTTGGAATCAATGTTTTTATGAGTTGACCCTCTGATGAAAGTGGGCGAGGAAACCTTATCGCCTTTTTGGAAGCTAACACCAGACACCACTTCCATCAAAAATGGAGCAGCACCCTTCACAGCAACAGTCTATGCAGCAACCGCCTCAAGGGTTTTCCTCTCTGGTGGACATTGCTTACTTGTTATCTAATAGGCTACTTTAATCTGGTTGCGCAGATTTCTTGGGTCATCTCATCTCTGGAATTGTCCCTTTTGGGGATTTTGGTTCTTCATTGGTTTCATTGCGATTGTCTCCAGCGACTTGTTTTGTAACAAGGAGAAATGTGTACCACCAACTTTATGACAGTTCTCTGCATTGCCAAAACAAAAACGGGGTCATTAAAGCCCCATAATACCGACTATCGGTAGATTGGTCGCCCTTACCACTGGAATCCTAGCCATTGTGACAGCTGTGCTTGGTAAACCTGAGGACGCGGACGGTAATAAACCAATCGCAACCAGAGGAATATAAGATTCCTGATATATCAATTACAAACGCGGGTACCATGAATACCCACCTCATCAATCTAACGGAGAAATTGGTCCAAGAAACTTGGTAGACCTGCAGTTGCCCCACTGGAGTAAATTGGCTAAGCGTCCGCAGCTACTTGTGAAGGTCTGTCGTTCTTCGTGGAATAAGGTTGTCGGAAACAACATTAATTCCCCATAAATAAAATGAAATTATCCAAGAAATGAAAGTTAGGAAGAACTGGGGCTTCTGGTTGACTTGTGGTAAAATCGATACAATAAACAGAGCTAGGGGGACCATCCAGTTTTCAAAATCGATTACTTTATACACAACTACGACATGGCGAGAGTAAAACGATTGAATTGCTATGAAAACATAAGCGACAACTATCGGAGGGCAAAGTACAAAGAAGCCAATTTGAAAATGCCTCCTTCTGTCTTTTAAAAGCAAGTGTGGAACAACGTCCACCGGAAAGGAGGATCCTTGTGGCGGCTGCTGCATGGACTGTTGCTGTGAAGGGTTCTGCTCCATTTTTGATTGGTCTGCTGGGGGCTGCTTCGGCTTTTCCCCATCTGAGGTCATTTCCAATAATTTGATGACATCTTGGCAATTTATTTAATTAAAAAAAGATTCGCCACCTTAAAAGCACGAATAGAAAATGAGGATTCCCGTATTTCTTTGTATTCAAATTTTAGTAACCAATTTTATTTCAAGAAAAAAATCCACTTCAAAAATTATCCTACACAATTAATATACAAACTAAATTGTTCATAAAAAATTAAATCAAAAAATATAACTGTATATTTACTCTACTCTTCACTTAGAAAATCTGTATGAAGAAATGACAATAACAAATTGCATACAAAAAAAATGCACGTCATCCAACATCCATCTCCAAAACCAAATGAACAAAGACATGCATGCGTTTTTATATACATTTA
>JAQFZG010004977.1:0-10965 GCA_034695465.1 Entomobrya nicoleti
CATTTTCACATTAGATACAATCAGATTTAACTTTTTTTATTGTTAACACACACATTCAAGATATACTTGTACTTTAGGCTTTTAAAAAGCTATTGTCAGATTGCCTCTTGCTTTAGAGTTGAGAGTTTGCGAGTGGGCTACAAGCAAAAAAAAAGGATTTTGCCGAAAGAAAGAAGATTTATGGTTAGAGAGCGTTTTTGTGCAATAAGCCTTTGATTTCACGAGATTAAGATTTTTTAAACATGGCAATAATAACAGTACAGTCAGTCAGTCAGTTAGTGTAGTAAGTACCAGTGCTGCTTGAGCCATGTTCCTTGCAAAAACATCAAAGTATGATTGCGTGTAATTGAATTGAATTAGTTTATGGTCTGGTCTACCTCCTCCGATTTTTGACGAGAAAAGGAAGCAGTTAACAAGAAATGGGATTTTCTGTGAGAATTATTGAACTATACATGCAAAATACATACATACATCCGCTGGTGGAAAAACCGCGGCAACCTGGCAACGTAGTTACCGGGAAGTTCTCGGCAAAATGTCCCCAAAAAATTTTTACTACCAAATTTGAGAAGTTTTTGTAGAAAAAAACGTATTTCAAACTTCCCGATGAAATTTTTTCTCGAAGATTGTGGACATTTTAGGATTCCCGGTGAAAAAATCTTGAAATTTACCTCGAAAAATCGTATTTTTGGGGCAAAAATGCTTTAAAATAAGCTTTTTGATAAAAAATTTCCCGATTTTTTCCTATCGGGAAGAATTTTTTCACCGGGAAGTTTTTTTGTCGTTACCGGGACGCTCGGCGGTTTTTCCATCAGCGCATACATCTTCAGTTGAGTGGGTAATAAAAGAAGATCATTGTTTACTCAAAGGATGCTGCTTTCGAAACAAAAGACCGATACACATCAGTAGCAGCGGTCTCCACCGCCGCTACGTCTTCATGTCAAAAAAAAACTTCTGTAAAATTTGGTAGATCGCGTTAGTTGTAAGTTTGTACGAATAAAAGTATGAAACTTATTGGTGGTATGAAAGTATGAAAGTTGGAGCTTTATCGTATTCTGACGTTTTGTGTTTCTTGCCAGTAATGTATGAGTAATAGAACATTAAAGAAAATTATTTATGCTGCTGCTGAACTGAAATTTAGAACTTTACTGTTCTTTGCATGGTTTAAAGTTTTTATAATAATGAAATACAACTTAGTTTAGTTGTTAGTTGTTTAGTTAGAAGAAAAAATTAATTGGCTGATGATGTAGCTAATAGTATTGTTTGTTAGTGAGGAGGATGGCTCTATACTCTACTGACTGCATATTTTTCAGCAAAATAATTTCTCCCCGAAAGTTGTTTTTCTGCTCTATATTTTTCTAACCCTTTGTATTACTTCATTGTTTGCTAGCTGCTCTTTCGGTCACACGGATGTTGTCAAGTTGTTGCTGTCACGAGGAGCGGATCCGAACTGCAGAGACAATTGGAACTACACACCTTTACATGTAAGCTTAATAAAGAAAATACAACTATAAGTAGGATTTTGAACTATTTTTTTTAGTACGCAATGAAGATTCCATGCTGCAATTGCAATCTCTGATAATATTACAAATAAATTAGCTTTCTATTTTATGGCATGTTATTTAAAATGAATTATTGAATTGGTAGCGAGTTAATATACCACTCGCTCGCACAGTATGTGTGAATTTAATGACATGTCATTACGGTGATTGTATAATTACAGGAAGCGGCAGCTAAAGGGAAAATTGATGTTTGCATTGGTAAGTGAATCAAAACTAAAACCAAACAGCTTGTGTGCTTGCCTATGAACTTTTGTATTGACTGTGGTGATTGTCACGTTTTTTTTATTACACTATACATACGGCTTGCTACAATAGAAATTACTTTTTAAAAAATTATGATTTGTTGCAAATCAAATAGCCTTACTTCAAAATGGAGCTGATCCTTCAATAAGGAATTCAGAAGGGAAAACGCCGTATGACCTCGCTGACCCAGGTTCTACACAAGCCGTTTTTACTGGAGAGCATATGAAGCATCAAGTTTTGGAAGCTGCTAGATCCGGGAATGAAGAAAGGTACGAAAGGAATGAATATTCTATATTGTATGCATTGCAATTTTGGTTGATAGTATAATGTATAGTCAAAAGAAGTATATGTTGTAAGCGTTAAAAAGTTTGTACGCCCAAAAAGTAACGGTTAACTTGGTTTTTAGGTTAATGCAATATCTCACCCCATTCAATGTCAACTGCCATGCTCAAGATGGACGAAAGAGCACTCCTTTGCATTTAGCTGCCGGTAAGCTCGTCTTTATCATCTCTTTTAATCTAGGCGTAATTTTTCTTTAATAGTACATACTTGGAGTGTAATGATATTGAATTCAAACCAAATGAGTACCAATTTGAAGAGCTCAGTAATGCTAATAAATGCTTATTTAATTCTTTTGATTAAATATACAGGCTACAATCGACTGAAAATTGTACAAATCTTACTTCAACACGGCGCAAGTGTTTCATCGAAAGACAAGGGGTAAGCCAACCACTAAACTAAAGTTATGTCGCTTTGTTTTGTAGTTTAGTTCATTTTAATGACTTAAATTATTACTATTTTATGTTACGTACTGCTACTGCTTGACCTTGCAGCGCAGCGACATAAAAACCCGTAAACCTTTCGATTCTTCACAGTCATAAATTAATAAATAAAATTGACACATATTTGTTAAAGCTTCATAGTATTCTTTCTATTCTTTTTCCTCTTCGATATTAATATCTACTTTTGTACTGACCGCAGCGAAGAGCAGTGATACTTATTTTTACACATGCGGTCACTATTAACTTTATGTAGCTGTATACTTTTTCTAATTATATTTTACTAACCAGCATGCTGCATAAAACCTCACACTTGTAATTTTGTGATTGCAGTGGACTGTGCCCACTTCATAATTCTGCTAGCTACGGACATTTTGAAGTTTGTGAACTACTCATTTCACATGGCGCAAACGTGAACGGTAAGTTTTTTGTCAGGCACTGTGGACAAGATAAATTAGAGGCTATTTGCTTGTAAACTAATTTCGTCGAACTTTTATTTGACTGTTTAGCTACCGATCTGTGGCAATTCACTGCCCTTCACGAAGCCGCACAAAAATCCCGTGTGGACGTGTGCTCACTTTTATTAGCTCACGGAGCAGACCCTACGCTTCTCAACTGCCACTCTAAATCTGCTATCGACTTGGCTGGTTCCCGTCAATTGCAGGAAAGGTTGGCTTACGAATACCGGGGGCACACTTTACTCCAAGCTTGTCGAATGGGAGACGTCTCAAGGGTGAAGAAGCACTCTGACCAGTTGCTCCAACAGTTCCAGCACCCGTTCACGCTGGAAAATGCTCTTCACACTGCGCTCAGTTGCTGCCCGCATCCACAACTGAGAAAAACCGCAGAAATACTCATTAAGAAGGGGGTTGGTGTTAACGACAAAAGCAAAGATGGAGTTACTCCCTTACATATTGTGGGTGATCGGCCGGAATTGTACGAGTTGATGGAAAGCCTATTAAAAAATGGCGCACTTGTAAATGCAACCGATGGAAATGGTGAAACACGTAAGTGGAAACTTTTCATATATAACCAAATAGTGATTTGTTTCTGCTGGGATAAGTGGGATATGTCTAAATTTGCAATCCCTTATTGTACTACTTTAGCATTACACCGTTGCGCTCGATCAGACAATACGCATGGATGCCGGTTGCTCATATCGTATGGCGCCGACCCCAACATTATTTCACTGCAGGGATACAGCGTGTCTCAGCTTGCATCCTCTAATCTTCTCAAAATCCTTCAAGGTACGCGGACTACAGAATTTCATTTTTCACGTTGCTTATCATAAAGCATTTATGACTATTTTTCCTTATCATGTTTGTGTATCTTAATTCTCTATCTACAGAGCCTCCAGTAGTTGATTTGGAATATCAGTTGCTGGAAGCAAGTCGTTCAGGTGATCTCGATACTGTTGTAAAAATACTCAGTCAACGTCCAGACGTAGTCAATTGTCGTGATATGGAAGGTCGTCATTCTACTCCATTACATTTTGCCAGTGGTACGTATGAAAACCAAACCAAATATTTTGTTACAAACCATTATGGTCTAACCAAATTCAAATTATTGTATTTTTTGCTTTAATTATTCAAATGTCATTAAGAGTGTAATTAAAATTGTGCTCCCTTTACGATGATTATCTGTAATGGCATATGTTTAGTGTGTTGATACTAACGATCTCATAATTCTTTTTGTTTTGTGTTTCTTTTTAATCGTTGTTAATAGGCTACAATCGTGTTGCCGTTGTGGAGTACTTGCTTCAACATAATGCAGATGTTCACGCGAAGGATAAAGGAGGTCTGGTCCCACTCCATAACAGTTGCTCGTACGGCCATTTTGAGGTTACAGAGTTACTCGTATCTCATGGGGCAAACGTTAATGTGACTGACCTATGGAAGTTTACTCCGGTACGTTATCTTGCCGATGTATCTTACAAAAACAAAGCGCATTTAGAGTGGTGGAGTTCGCACAAGCAAAATAGTTACGACTATGGCGAAAAACTTTTAGCGAATATTTATTACAAGCATGTAGATAGCCTCTTGTTGGACATGTATACACCATGTCATGTCATACACGCCAGCAGCCTGAGGAGGATGATATGATGATGCATAAAGTATGTACACGTGTTAATGTAAACAAAAGGAAGAAATGTTTACCCATTTTGACATCATTAGTCATAGGGGAGTAATATATTGCTTTTATACGCGTCATCGTCGTGACATAAAAATTATCAGGAACCCCAGCAGTTTATTGCATGGTCTGACTTTAGTTTTTATTTGTGAGTTTTTTAGTCAGTCTTGCCTGTTGTTTCTCATAATATGTAGACTGACTGCAGACTCCTCCTCACTCACATAGCGTCACGTCTTTCGGAATACATGATATAATAAAGCTCTCATATATGACTGAAAACGTAAAAAGAAGTTTTTCTTTTTATTCCATGTTTAATGCCTTTTTCTTTTGGAATAAATTTATGCTTATGCAGTTACACGAGGCCGCCGCCAAAGGCAAGTATGATATAGTCAAATTTTTGCTGAAACATGGAGCGGATCCCACGAAGAAAAACCGGGATGGGGCAATGCCCATTGATCTTTGCAAAGATGAGGATGTAGCGGATTTACTTCAAGGGAACTCTGCACTGCTTGAAGCTGCCAAAAAAGGGAATCTTGCCAAAGTGAAGAAACTGCTTACACCGGAGAACATAAACTGTCGAGATACTCATGGGAGAAACTCCACAGCCTTGCATCTCGCAGCAGGTTTGCGAACAATGCACAAATACAATGAGACTTTCGTTGAGTCTATGTTAGTTAAACTCAGAAAAGTTAATAATAAACTTAATTGATTTATTAATGTCTTTTGTCATAGGATATAATAATCTCGAGGTTGCTGAATACCTGCTCGAGAAAGGCGCTGACGTAAATTCAAGAGACAAAGGCGGACTGATTCCATTGCATAACGCGTAAGTTTAATTATTCATGGAGTGCCGCATTTTAAGGATCTCAATATTGAATTAAACTAATTGTGGAAAATATAACAACAGGTCTTCCTACGGCCATTTGGACATTGCTGCCCTGCTGATTAAGTACAACGCTCAAGTGAACGCTACAGACAAATGGGGATTCACTCCACTTCATGAAAGTGCTCAAAAGTCACGCACTCATTTATGTGCACTTTTGCTGGCTCACGGCGCGGACCCATTTGCCAAAAACCAGGAGGGTCACACTCCACTCGACCTGGCGGTAGCAGAAGATGTTCGTTCGCTGCTGCAAGATGCAATGACCACACATCAGTCACTTCCAGTGACAACAAAGAGCTTAAGTGGGAGCAAAACGTCGGGTTCCATCATTACATTACCATCCTTACCTCCCACTCCAGTTAACGGTGCTACAGGTGGCAGTGCAAGTGGTAGTGGCAGCGGTATATCTACCTCAGCAAGTGTCTCAAATATCGCTCCAGTCGCTAATGAAACTGTGATAATGCCCTCTGGGAATCCTTTCCTCATGCCGATCCGTTCCCTACTCTCTTCTGGGGGTGGGGATGGAGATGCACAACCCTCCTCATCAGATAACGGTGCAATGGGTTCCTCCTCTTCAGCAATGGCAGATGCTGAAGCGGAGCAAGAGCATGAAAAAATGAAAGCAATGGCAGGATTCCTTGCAAACTTGGGACTGGACCATCTCAGGGATATTTTTGAGCGTGAGGAAATCAGCTTAGAGATTTTAGCGGAAATGTCCCACGACGATTTGAAAGGGATTGGTGTAGCGGCTTATGGCCACAGGCATTTGTTGCTAAAAGGAATCGACAAAATACGGTCTAATATGGGTGGGGGTACGATGCTCATTGAACTGCCAAGGGATGACAGGGAATTTCTCGCTGTGGATGACGAAATGCAGGGCACGATACGTTCGCACCGTGATAATGGACATGCCGGTGGAGTTTTTTCACGATACAATATTATTAAAGTGAGTTTTGATTTTGACTATCACTGTATAATAAATGATTTCCATCAACTGCACAGCACGCTGATAATTTTTTCTTTTCAAATAGATCCAAAAGGTTCGAAATCCAAAACTTTGGGAGCGATATGTTCATAGAAGAAATGAAGTGGCGGAAGAGAATGGAAGAGAGGGTCCAAATGAAAGAATGCTTTTCCACGGAAGTCCATTCATTCCTGCTATTGTTCACAAGGGATTTGATGAGAGACACGCTTACATTGGAGGTAATTTCCTAACAACTATACAACAAAAGAAAGCAGCTCAGTAATGATGAATTCTATAAAAGATTGTATGAGTAAACAAATACTCTTTGTTTGTCATCCTTTTAGGCATGTTTGGAGCTGGTATTTACTTTGCTGAGCACTCTTCCAAAAGTAATCAATACGTGTATGGTATCGGTGGCGGAACAGGATGTCCTGTTCATAAAGATCGCTCTTGTTACCAATGTCATCGTCAGCTTCTTCTTTGTCGCGTTACGCTAGGAAAGTCATTTTTACAGTTTAGTGCGTTGAAAATGGCACACTCCCCACCGGGGCATCATTCAGTTGTGGGCCGGCCTTCAGCAGGTGGTTTAACATATCCGGAATATGTTGTGTATCGCGGAGAGCAGGTTAGACGAAAATAAAATTAATTATAAGAGATTTTGTATAAGTGTATGATTCACTGTTTTCCAATGTTTAAATGTTAATCTCTTACATGCTTCAATTTCTTTCCTTATTTTCACAGGCATATCCTGAATATTTAGTTACGTACCAAATCGTTAAGCCTGAAATTGGGGAAGATCCATCATCTGGACTGAAGGCAATTTGATCCTCAAAAAGTTGTATCTCGTTGGCATGTTGGTTTTGTGAATTTTGATCCACAAGCTAATTTGTGGATCTGGATGTATAGCTATTATATGGAGCGAATCTAATCAACATTGTTTGGTGACTTCGAATCCGCATGTACTATAATTGTATATGGGAAGAAGGAAATTTTTTAGACTGATTGAGTCAATCATTTGATCGTAAAATACTACTACTATACAGCGTATTCTGTAAGATGTAAGATATAAATACAACCGCAAAAAATTGACAAGGTTTCATATCGTAACCGCAAGCATCAAAAAACCTGTGCATAGTATTCTTTGTTCAACAAGATTATTGTTTTATATCTGTGCAGAAAAGCTACGTTGTACGTATAAAACTATCCTTAATCCGTGTATTTGAAACACAAATCTGCGAAACACAATCGTCCCTTTGATTTGCAAAGCTAATATATTTAAGTTATTATACAAATATCATCAAGATTCAAAATGGTATTGTGGTCGTTGGATATTATTACTGATTGATATATAGCCTTCTAGTATAAGAAGTTTCAAATTATCTTGGTATTGCATTTTTATACATTTTTATTATTCTTGTGGTGTTTATGAAGTATATAATTACGATTGTTGTATTTAATCCAGCTCGACAATTCTTATTTGCATGTTGTCTTTGAAATTAAAAAAACGAAAATGATGTGTGTAACTTTGTGTGCAATTTTGAGAATGTGACATAATATTATTTGTAAGTCTTGTTTGTGTATCTCACTAATTCATAAACTTGATGTGAATGACGAAAATTATATTGAAGAAGACAATTAAAATTGATAATAAAAAATATCAATCACTTTTCTCGTGACTATAAACATTTTATTGACTTGAATCAAAAACTTGGGTTTTCGTATAAAAATCGCGTATTGTAACCGTAATTAAGTAGAACCATAGGAGCCTCTTTTCCTATTTTGATGCGCCCATTTCGTATGTGCTGCTGAAGTACTACTGGGCTGATGTTCGCTGTATAAAGATGCTTCTGAAGCTGCGTTGGAGTTGCTGGCAATGAGTGGTTCACTTTCACTATAATTGAAGCTATCCATTTCAGCGTCAGATATGCACACGAACAGAACAAGTACGCACATCTATATTGATTTTGATAAAGTAAATCCGTAAAATACTTAATTTTACTTTATCAATAAAGTGACGAAATAAACTAAGAATCATACCATAATTAATGAAAAGACTATTACAACCAAGGTTCCTTTAGAGAAACCCACAGCATCGTACAGTATCCCCGCTAGTGACGGTCCCAAGAATGAGCCCAATGAAAACATTGAGGTCCACAAACTGGAAACCAATCCATAGGTGGATGGCGAATCTGGAAGTCCATTGGTTCTAAAAATTTGCAAATCTCAATCATTCTTGAGGAACTTTATTTTGCCCAGCCTCTGTTGAGTGGTGAAAAGTATTTTGCATTTTAAAATTTACAAAATTGTCCTTACATGGTACTTCGGAGTATGGACACAAATGATGCTACCAAAACTGCGCCTAAACCGATGCCTTGCAACGCAAGACCCGTTCCAATTATCCATACGCTTCTGTAAAGTGAACACAAAATTTTCACCGAGATTCTACTTACATCATTTTTTCTTAAAAAATATTTTACGTGTGCAAAAACATTGATTATATTTACGGTTGAAATGGTAGGATTGGAATAGGTCCCACCAAAGAATACCCACAAACTAGTAGTGCAGATCCACAAAAGGTTACCAGCTTCAATTGCAATATTTTGTCGCAAAGGACGCCCCAAAATGGTGCTGTGATGGTATAAACTGCGCCATTAATAATGATAATGGCACCGACAGATAACTGGGAAAGATTGAACTGCATAAACGAAGGTAAAAATATCATTCATTTTTTGTTCATGGTTGCAATATTTTATTGAAATTATTAGTTTACTTGTCTTAAATGGGGTTCCAATGTTGCTTGCAAGTAAGAAATACTCATTGCTCCGATGATGATACAAATAGCAGATACAAAAACGGGGAAAGATCCCAGTAGTCGAAAACTTTTATAGCTGGAAATTACAACTGGCTCATTGCTTTGGTATTCTGAGATTTCTTTGGACGAAGGTAATATGACAAAGTTGACAATGGCTGCTGCCAGTAAACCACCACCAACTACCATAAAGGGTAGTGAGTAGCCTCCAATTTGGTACAGCAGACTTCCAACGATGGGACCTGATATTAGGCCAACGCTATAGAACGTTTCCAACAAAGCCTAAAATAAAAGCTCATCAAAAAAGTGTTGGCACATGGTTTAAAATGCAATTCATCAAGTACTTACAAATGTGGAAGCTACAGATTCAGAGAACGCTGATGCGACCATTATAAACGATGCCGTAATTAACGCCGATTCCCCCAAGGCTTCCAACACTCGAACTAGTGCACTGGCTATTACAAAATATTTCCCAGAGTCAATTTTATCTAGAACACTGAAACAAAAATAAATAAATTGGAAACCATAATTTTAAGACATGTGTCTTGCACTAGTTGCATTGCAAATTTTAATAACCCAAAAGTAATTGATGAAAGAGCAGCGGTAACTATTCCTAAATTGAAGACCAATTTTGGGTTCCACTTGTGAATCTGAAATTGTTGATAATATTCATTAAACTCGTTACTTCTTTTAAAACAAATCCAAGCACACCGATATTAATTCTTACCCGTGAACCATAAAATGGGGCTACAATGAACACAGTTAACTCAAAAACGCCAAAGATGAAACCATACTCCGTCGCACTTGCTCCTTTCTTCTCTGCCTTTGCATAAATTACGTGCATTACTTAACATTTAGCTCTGATCCAGTATAATTTATTTTTGATGCAAAATTAACTGATATATTTAGACAATCGAACCTCAGCAGGATAAAACGGGGCCTGAAGCGAAACCATCAGGGCTGAAAAAAGCTGAACAACCGCACATCCTATTAAAATCCTCCATTTCCCCCAAGTGCTTGACCTAAGCCCTTCTCCAGTGTCATTGTCACCGCTTCTCCCGTCACGAAAATCAATGTCACTTAACTGAGCTAAACTGTAATTTGAATTTGGAACTAATCGTGTTGTAGTTGTTAGAGATTGATCTCCAGAACCTCTTAAGCTCTTTTCTTCTGACTCTTCTTGATCATCGTCATCATCACTAGCATCTCTTTTATTCAGTTTTGTATCATTTCTGTCCCCATTGTGATCTCCACTCAAGTCATTGTGAAAATGAAACTTGTGCCATGGATTGTCATTGAAGCGGTTTGTATCAGCATTATTTAGGGGATGAGGGTATACATCCTCTTGAGAATCGTATTTTGGAGTCGGGGTTGTTACAACTGAGCCACTTGTTACAGTTGAAACACTCTCACAGTCACTGGAGTCCCCGATGGTAAATGACACTCGCCCAGTAACTTGGCCAAACTGACCATTACTCTGTGAATTGGTTTGTACATTTCTGGTTCCATTATACTTGTCACGCTGCTGCGGTATGTTAAATACATCCATTTTGGAGACTGACAGAAACGGACATTAATTTTCAGTTAAAACATGAGCT
>JAQFZG010004978.1:0-10963 GCA_034695465.1 Entomobrya nicoleti
ATAACGCTCGCATTTACTTCCATCATGTGTGAATTTCCATAAATCCCCGAGTGAACACCATACCAGTAACCACTGCATGCCTTACTTGGCTGGCTGCTGTTCCTGGTTCAAGAATAATCATCGCATCGTGTTTTTCCTGAACCTTCCAGGTTTTACTTTACGGGAATACACGCTCCAAGCTCTGAAGTAAAGCTCACACAACAGGAGAGAGAAAAAACCAAGAAGCTCGTTCGTTCTAAGTAGAAAACAACCCAGAAAACATCAAACAGCAATAGCAGAGAAGCAGAAGCAAAACGTAATACAACAAACAGAAACAGTTACATACTTTTAGAAGCTCGAGAAATGTGTTGCGATCGTCGTCGTCGGGAAAATAATGTCCATGCAGGCATGCATGTATGTTTTTCTTGTATAAAAAATTGGCAGCAATGGCACTGGCAGTAATGTGGTTAAGCTGCGTTTGCTCCCTGCCAGCCTGCCTTTAGCTTTCTTTCTTTCTTAGCCTCTTTGGTTTCTTGTGAATGCAGATTCAAATAGGAAAAAATGGAAAAATGGTACATTTTGTACTTCTAAGAACATTGAGTGAGTAAAAGAAAAAGAATAGAGAGTGATGGTGGTGGTGGTGAGTTAGTAGATTGCTGCATCGTGAAGTACGGTGGTTTTCTCCAGATGAACACGTATGCTTACTTGAAGAAGGTGTATATTATATTAGTACTTGGCCAGGCTTAGTTTACTTTAGTTTGGCATACACAACATACATATTATTCATCAATAATAGCTTTTATGTATGTACAAGTAAAACCACCATTGCACTTCGCTGTCGAATATGAGCTTAACGGTTAGTGTGATAGTGACAATGTACAAATATTCTAACATATATTAACTACCAAGTGAACATTAGTCTTCCTCCAGAGCAGAAACAGAAAAACTCAAGTAGGAGACCAAGCAGCGTACAAAAATTGAGCAAGAAGTATACAATTATACATATGTATGTGTGTATGATAATATGCAAAAGAAACTATTTCTTTATGTCACTACAATTGAGAAACAACATGACATAATAATAACAGCGTGCATAGAACCCACTTCTAACAACGAGTAAAAGAACGAGTAAAAAATAACACGAGGAATTCTAGCAAGTATGCGAGAAAATTGCGTTTGTGAATATGATGCTTTTAGGAAAAGGCAGAGTAAGAGTGGGAGGATGTTTAGTCCATAGTTTTTTTTTGTCCTGTGTTCATGGTTTTGCCATCTTGCTATTTACTCAGTTAGTCACTCACTTCATATTTTTTGTTGCTCTTTTTTAACATCATTACCACATTATTCACTACTGCACTGCAACTACTTCTGCTCCTTCTGTTACTATTTTCGGTTGCACTTGACTTTTGATCAAGAGAAAAATGTGGAGATGAGAAGACAGTAACATGTAACAGCAAGTCAGTCAATTAGAGTGTGTTATGTAAATAGATGTCTTTTCCATCCTTTTTCAACCCAAAATGCACATTTGCCTGGTTGATAAATGCATTTTTTATGTACAAATATTTACGTATAGGAACAAGAGGAGGACCATGCTGCTGGGTTGATTTCTTTAAAGGAGATACAATATGTATTATATACTTATTCTTGATTTATGAGTTTTCATGTTGTTTGGCAGCATTACACTGTTTAAATGCAAAAACAGTTAAGTAATCTTAAAGATAATGTAAAAAAGAAGACATTGGTATGTAGTAAATTTAATCGCTCTTATTCTGTGAAAATCAAATAAAATGCTAATGTAAATACTGCAGAAGAGCTGTAAAATGGCTATATATTTAAGACGCAATGTTACATGAATTGATTGATTAATTCATTCTTCCGCGTTCCTGATACTGGAACTGTTAAAGAAGGAATTAAATGTACTAATCAAGGCTTAATGCACTTAAAGCTAAGTTCATTAAGATATTTTCCTGATCCGAAATTATATTAAGAGTTTAAGTGCTTTGATATGTACGATGCAAATTCCGTAATTTTCGACCCATGTTAGTGCACTAAAATTTCATCATCTATTTAATTTACTTGAGCGCATTCTTCTTGAAAACAAATCGAAATGAATACAAATTACTAGCTATTTTAAAATCCAAATAATTTATTCATCTTTCTTCATGACTCATGAGCCCATGATCGTGATCGTGAGTCATATTTTAGATATCATAACAATCAAAACAAATACAAAGAAAATCGAGGATTAATGAAGGTCAAAATCTTCGTTTCCGTATAGTTAAAAAAATACAATTATAAATTACCATTGCGTGTCAAGCATTTTGAAAATAATACTGTTTTTTAACCCGTGTCTATAATTACTCGTTGAGATTCATATTTTTGAGAATTCACTTTTCATGCTTGTAAGGGCAGTTTTTATGAATGATTTTAAATAAGCAAATCAAAAAACTTCAAAACAAAGAGGGTAAACAAACCCTTTTTTTGTGCAAACTATTAAAAAATGAACATGTTACATGATATATGAGATGGTTTACTCTTCCAGAGAGACGACTACCATAGGCCAACTGTACAGAAGAAATCAGTTATACACTTCATATTAGCTGCCATCAGCATGCAACCATCTATAAAGCTAGCAAAAATGTCTTGTCATTCAAGCCATTACTGCCATTTCCGCAAATAGCCATTACCAAATGTTCAATTTTCTTCATTTTTATTTTCTGTCTGAAAAGATAGTTTTTTTTTTAGGATGCAATAACAAAACACCGAACGAATGGAACGATGATGGATAATTCTATTGAATTCCATCGGAGCGTATTGGTCCGTGATTTTACAAAAAACGTCTATGTATGCAAATCGCCGTTGTAAACGCTGTGTAAGCAAAGCTTTCAAAGTCGAGTCAGATCATAGAACATTAGGATACGTTGATACGTATGCAAGTAAGTACATTCATGGAAAAAAATAGTTTAAAACGAGTACATGATGGAGAACGGGAAGGAAGAATTATATAACGAGCAAAAAATGGCGTGTGTACACAAAAAGCAGCTCAACTCTAACCAAAGAAGATATATGAGAGCATGGAATGAATCTCTCTCACACACAATTCTCAAATATGTAAACGTTAAGCCTCTCCAACAGCCATTATTGTATTAAAGCCAGCCTAAAGTCTGCAGAGGCCTGGGAAAAAACGTAACACTGCGATGATAATATAACATGACTCCAGATACTCATGTATAATGACCCATCCTACATTATACGTTGGTATCACGTACGTGACTCCCTTTAGAATAAATTACTTTAAACTATGGACTAATATTCGTATGTTGCTGTGCTGTTCGAGACTAGAATTACAGAGAATCACTTTTCTTCGCAGTTTGGTGGAATTATTTTTCTTGGCATCTATGTGGGTATCTTATACCAGCCATCACGCATGAAATCTACAATCTAAAGACCATAAAAAGAATTAAAATCGAGAGAGCTTTTTGTTTGACTTATGAATGACGTGATTAGACTTTGCCGCAGGTATGTAATATCGCTTTAGTTGAGAGATGTGGAACATCAAACAAAATAATGACTTTCACATGTTTTATTCGAAACAAATTAGTCATTGCTTTTTGGTTCTCTGACTTGCGCAATGATTACAGTAGTATGAAGCTTTTCAATTTTAAGTTTGCAAACAGTCCAGAAGATGAATGCCAGATTTAGCAGATTGATCAGTAGTATCGTGGATTTTCTACTGTACACAGTGCAGTGCATGCAAGGTTCCTATAAATATAACAGTTGTAGTAATAGCTCATTTTTCTGTGTGACAACAACTGGTATTTTCAAAGCGTAGTTGTAATTGATCCAGTTCTAAAGTACATGATGAATTTCTTCATTACCGTATCCGTATTTTTGCCTTTCGTAGCGTTATTGACTGTAAAGGCACAGGTTCCGTTTTTCGGAGGATGTCCTCCGTATAAAGTTGTTCATGATTTCAATACAAGTGCCGTAAGTTTATTGTGATGTTGTGATATTAGAAACAATATACTTCCCTCCTATCTTAACATTTAATATTTATGTTATTAAGAGTTTTTTTTGCACATATTATTTCAGTATTTGGGTCGCTGGTATGAAATTGAGAAGTATTCTGCCATCTTTGAGGCTGATGGTATTTGTATTCAGGCATACTACTCGGATAAAGGGGATGGTACAGTGGGGGTTATGAATACACAAATAAACAGAAAGTTAGTACGGATATGTTTAAATATTATGAAAGCATATTGCACTATACTTGGAACTTTAATCCATATGAATACTGAAACTCATGAATAATTTTGTCAAAATCCTTTACAGGAGTGGGCAGATGAAGAGTATTCAAGGTACAGCAAAACCAACGTTTTCGGATGGGACAGCTAGATTTGGAGTTACGTTTGAAAGTTTACCTTGTAAGTACGAAATTCTAAGTCAAAAGCTTATGAAAACGTAATTCATAATTAAAAGCTTTCAATTTTCATTTAATTAATTTCCAGTTCTTAACGAGGCACCTTACTGGGTTTTGGATACTGATTACAAAAATTACTCCATTGTTTGGTCTTGCACAGATTTAGCATTATTTAATTTCCGTGAGATTTGACGTTCCATTTTGATTTACTTGCATAATATATATACATATTATCCATTATTTAACTAGTGTGTAATATTGTGTGCATTGCTTTTCAGAAATTTTGTGGTTCTTGGCAAGGGAAAGGGAACCAACTCAGGAATTAAAGCAACTGGTTCATGACAAAATGGATCAAAATGGAATTCGTAGAGATATGCTGAAGAAAACGAACCAGACTACATGCGAATCATGAACATGAATATATGCTATGATATAAAATGTTTAAAGTCAAGTGCTTCATTTAAATCAATTAAAGTTATGTCAATAAACAACATGCTGAGTTGCAGAATTGTTTGCAACTTTACAACCTCATATTAATGTATGTGTTTACTTTTTTTGCTATGTTCTGTTCTCGCTGTGTAACATCATTATTGCTCACCCCGGAAAGGTCTCCGACCCCTCCTGCCTTATATTATCTTCTCATCATCACATTCTAGTCAAGCACAATAACGCAAAAAAGTAGTGATAGAAACATCACAGGCTTCCCCACACACAATTTTCATCCATGAAGTCTGACTCCAGAGTTCAAGTCCCGTCATTTCCCGTTGATCTAACTAACCGTTCTTCCCATTCACCATTCAATTTTGTAAATGAAGCTTTCGTGTGGTACTTTTTTGTATTTTTAGGTAATTAACATTGGAACAACCACATCAAACACATATTTAGTAAATCTCACATATTTTGCAGACCACATTCCGTAACACGCTTTACTTATGAAATATAACTCTATGAAATTAGAACATACATACGTTACATACATTATAAAGGAGCTCAAGTGAGAGTCAACATTGCGTTCCATTCTAGGAACCTGCCTTTGTCAACAGTTTCTCCATCATCAATCAGCTATTACAAAACTTCTGTGACCAGTAACAAGAAAACATTTACATTTTCCCGGAATTTTCTACTTCCTGAAATACTGCATTTCGTATAACAAGAAAATGAGCGATCAAAATTCTGGTAGAAAAACAAAGGTAAGCAGGTTTGCTGGGTACTCTACTGACGACGAAAATTCAACATCCGATTTTCACCTCCCCACAAAAATATATACATCATTATTACATTAAAGTTTCATTGAAATCATTGAGGAAACTGTTTCTAGTCTTTTCCCGGAAATGGAATAGACCCACCTCATATGCAATCATCCCTTTCGCCACAAGGCTACGGTCTGTACAATTTTGGTGGCGGTGATGCAGATTCCATGCTAGCAGATTCAACTAGTATTACATCCGGTTTGAGTCCACTAAAGAAGCAGACAATTTCATACAATGACTATCTTACCACTCATCCACAACATGATTCCAGCAATGTATGTGCTGTTATGCACGACAGTAACTGGAATGGAACGACGGGAAATGAAAATTTAACCGCGCTTTCGACTACAGCTCCAACTCCTACTCTCAAATCTGAGCCTGGCTTCGGTGATATTGGCAGTGGTAGAAGCTACATGAACACTACCACTGCACCATCTTTTGATTCGAAATCCTTCGGGAATGTTTCTAACGGCAGTAGTAGAAACATAATAGATGCAAAAGCTCTGGAGAAATCACAGCTTCAACAACAACAGCAGCAGCTTTATTCAAGCAATAATTCTTTTACTGGCAATAGAGCAGCTGCCGCAAGTATAGGAAATGGGCTAAAAGCGGGCAGCTCTGAACTGGATAGAGATAGCAAAAAAGATCGCCTTATCGACTCACTCTCGAAATCTGATATGATCACATGCCTCCCCGGCTTTAAAAAGGGGTAAGCCGTCACTTCACAATTTTTATACACTATTTTTTCTGTTAAGGTTAAGTATGATAAAACTCGAGGTACATTTGTATACGCGTCATGTAATGTCAAAACGACCCCTTGCTACTAAAAAAAAGTAAGTTGAGAGGATACACACACACATATATGCGCTGCATATTTTTTATTATACGGAATCATGTAACAAAGAAGCTTTTTTATTGATTTCTTAATGCTTTTCACACCTCTCAATATACCTACCACCCACTCAACTGAGTGTGTATACTATTAAGTAGTTTGCCTCATAGGATGTATTATAAATAATACAAACATATATACCTGCACGGGACTCAATCCAGTTAGCGCAACGAACACCCAAGTGCAATTTTTTTAGTTTAACTTTTCAACGATGGTAGACATTTTAAGCAGAAAAAGATAGAAGATCAGAGCCCCTATAGCATCTTCAGTCCCATATACAAAAATCTTGTATGCATACAGATAGATGGAAATATTGGCACACACATATTTTTAATGCAACATAATGCCATGATCATCACACCTGGTCTACCAACCATCTGGAAAAGGTGTACAAAATTCTCATGCAAAATACTACAACAACATCTGCTCCAACAACGCAACGGTCTTCTTTTTTCTGCTTCATTCAATAGGACACAAAAATGGAGTAGTGGAATTTGGCAAGACAGTATAAAAGCAGTAGTACGAACATAACGGCAGCATGGTTTTGTTGAGCATCAACTCACACTTCACTTATAAGAAAAACTACCTTAAGAGAAAAAAAAACTCTCAAAAATTGTACTGCTCTTCTGTTGAAAAAGAATTGTCTGATGTGATATTGCTCGTCTTAAAAAATCCTTGAAAACACAGGAATAAACTTGCTAATATACGTAGTCACGCTAGCCCTCGTAAAAAGGTAGCTCTCTTTCTCTCTCTTCCACTTTCACTAACCCGGAGGAACCTATTAGAGTACGTAAAATAGGGAGAGAGTTTTGAGGACGGCAAAAAGATAAAATATACAAGCTCCTTTGCTGCTGTGAAACATACCAAAGCGGATAGTTTTTCAAATGAACGTTCCATTAGATTGTGTACCTAGGAAAAATAGATGGGCTGAGCAAAGAAAGAGAAAAGGGGAAAGGATACACAGGTGAAAGTAGTGAAGAGCAACTTTTTTTATCCCCATCGGATTTCATTATATTACTTGTTTCCATTTTTACCATGAGATTTTACCTACATTATACACTTTTACATAATAGGTATATATACACAATAACGACATCGTATGAATACATTCATGTCGTAGGATCTAGAAATGCTGCAGCAAATATCTACAACAAAAAAACAAGCATAAGCAGTGGGAGTGCAATGGGAGAATAGGTATAACAACAGAGTAACAACAAAAAATGAAAATAGGTTTTGAAATAGTAAATGATCCACCATTTTATATTTTGTCATGCCACGTCTCGCACAGATGATAATATGTAGTTATTTTTCGGAAAATCTTGTTCCCTGTTATTCACAGAACAAATATTATAGTAGTGGAGTAACAGTACATAATACAGTGAAGCGAAATGTGTGAATTTTATTGGAGAAAGTTTTTTTCTCTGTCTGTCTGCTTGTATATTTCTTTTTAAAGAGGAGGAAAAGTTTGGACGAAAAAGTTTGAAGTCAAAAGCTGCTTGCAATTTTTTTCTAGAAGAGATCAGCCGTCTGATTTGATCGTATAATGTAGCTATTTTAAGAAACAGAGGAAGTGTACTACATTAAACTAAGTCTTTAGGTGAAGACGTACATGTATATAAGGAGGGGGTAAATGCACATTCAGTTCAGATGCCATTCTTAAGTTTTCATTTATTTAAGCACTGGTTTTTATTTCGTTATGTGTTAGTCTTTAAACGTGTTTCAATTTTTAAAAGCATTATAGAGAAAGTACTCCATTTAAACAATGACGAATATTATTATCCCGAGGATGACATGAAAATAAAAAACTTTGTAATATAAGGAAAAGCTATCCATTTCAGCTCACGTCAATGAGAAAACATAGAACTAGATGTTCACGTTCGCCCCATTACTTTTACAAGAATGTATGTAAGTACAAAGTACAATGCCACTCACTCCATTAAACCGTCAAGATGATAGCTTTTATTGTTGTCTCGTCAATTCATACGTGTACGCATAGCTTATAAAGGCATTGGCTATGATATGATGAAAACTGCGAAGAAAGCAAGCACCTTTACATGCCTCTCATCTCTCTCTCTCTGATGAAAATCTCATAATAGACATACCATAATAGTAAAAGTAATAGTAGCTGTTTGTGGTACTCAGGTGCTCATGTGACACCACTCCATCTTGCAAAGAAAGAACACTAGAGAAAACTGAATGATGAAGGATATATGATTTTACAAAAGTCGTGCGTCATTTTATTCCCCTGACAGACCAGGATTAATTTATCTTGAAAATGAGAAGTACCTGACGCGGCTTGTCGTGAATTTTCTTTCGCATACTTATAATGACAGAGTAAATGGACTGCTATACATGAAACTACTGCACTTTGTTCTTCCCGAGCAACTTTTATAATATTACAAAAAAAATAGACTAAAAGTGCATTTCTTCACAACGGTAGGCTATGTTGTGAAAGTCGAATGTATAATAGTATAGTCTCATCTTTTGCAACAAACTACGGTTACACGCAAATGTCTGTGTGAATCTAATTTGATGAATACCTCATCCAACTATGTATGTATAGTATGTATGCTTTCATGGACTGCATTGTTATTGTTGCAATATAGACTATCTTGGTATCTTGTGTGCATTTTAAATATTGAGACACTTCTATAATGGGTTCTTATATAGGGAGATAATATTTTACACGACATGCTCGTCCTGTCTTCTGGAATGAGGATCAATTTTCATCCATGATTTAATTTTTCTGACATGAAATGAAACACCACACAGGTTCCCACGGACAGTTGGGAAGAAAAAGTTACTTTGCATCTTTTATAAGCATATATATGTCGCACAGCTATAGTGAATGCATGCATGCTTTAATCTTAAAATTAAATTTTTACTTGGATTCTCATGATAGGTCGATTCCTTACAAACCAATGCTGCGGCAAATAATGGACGACGGTGGGAACAGGATGAGCGACAAGGTTACTCATCACCTTGCTCAGCAAGACAGGAATAGGAACGTTAACGCTAACTCAAGTGGTCCCATATCGACAGTTAGAGGCCCAATAATGCCGTTGTCGTCTTCATATGCTCGACAAACACCTGCCTCCCTTTCATCCGCTCTCAATTACAAGAGGAACGACGGTGGTCGCAGTATTGATGGAGCCATCATCCCTATCGGTGGTGATGTAAATGGGTCGTTCGCTAATGGAAATTCAAACGGTTTTGCTGGTAACAGTGTTAGAAATGCTTTTAGTAGCAGCAGTAGCCGGAGCCCTCCTCCATCTCCGATTACAAGAGCCAAAGCAGCCATTGGTCGGTCTCAGAGTGAAGTTTCTAAAATAAATAGTTTCATGGAAAGTGAAGAGGATAGGAGAAAGCCTCCTGGTGCATGGAAAAATATGGGGACACCCTTTTTCTCGGGTATTAAACAAGGCTTAATTATTACAAACACCACAAATATAACAAGTTTTTACATGCATGTGTCGTATATGACAAGATCAGCTAATGAAAATATAATATTATTAATTATACTTTTTAAATCTAGAACCACTGACGAGATCTGCCCAACGGCAACAAAAAGCTCAATACCGGATAGACTTGGAAAGACAGATTCTCGCAAGCCAGATGAGAAAAGCTGAGGCACAGCGGAAGGAGAAGGATAGCAATGATCACCCATTAGGACCAGAATATGCTCATCCAGCGCTCACATATTACAACCCACCTCAAAAAATTAGTAGCAGTCTTGGTGAGTAAGTTGTAATATTTTGTACCGTGTAAGAATATCTATTCACCTGTACATAACCATATTTACTTGATGTACATATAAACATTACGCAGTTAGATTGGATTTTAGAGCACACCATATGGAGCATGCTTTTGACATTTTAGATTGCTCCCTGAAACGAAGAGAAGTTTTTCATTAGTCTAATGCAATCCATATACTTTAAAAAACGAACTTTTTTTCGGTTTCCAGTTTCGATTGGAACATCTTAGATAAAAAACACTCATTCATATGCCACGTACAAAAAAAATGTACCATGCGACGATCTATCTCTGTGCAAGATGCTGTTTTTATAAATACACATATGTACGCTATATGTGAATGTGTATTTTCTGTGTATAACATAAAAAACTCACGAATCCGAATTTGAAATTTTGAAAAATCGAACGGAGTAAACTAGTATGTCTTACAGCAAAATGATAAATGAATTGAACTAATATGAAACAAAAAAAAATCGGTTTAGATCAAGGAGGAACTTCTCCAACCACAACAACCTCGGCAGCTGCTATAACAAAATATATTAAAGAAAAGTACGCCATGGATATTCCATCTAGTGGTGGTGGTAATACAATGGGAGCATTTACTTCAGGATATCCTCAAGAGACCGGTGTTGTTGGTAGTAGTGGTACTGCTTTAGGCAGAATAGCACCACT
>JAQFZG010004979.1:0-10960 GCA_034695465.1 Entomobrya nicoleti
CCACCACCGGGATTCGAAGCGGGCACCTACAGCCCAAGTGTCTGGATCCTTAGCCGTTAGACCCAGTTGCCTGCCTATCTTTTTAATTTGAAAGGAAATGAGATTTTCCATAGACTACGTATTGTCATATTATTCTTTACACCAAATGTTGAAACTTTAATAGGTTTAAAAACTAGTAAAGACCAACGAAGTTTAGAACTAAAACCTTATCAGACAAGTAAACACATAAGTTTTTGGAATCTAATTGGTATATTTCTAATGAAAATTTCAAGTAAAAATGAAAATTAGATTTTTATACAAGCAATATACGCAATTGTACGTTGACTGCTTCATAAACTCCCATGTGAACACTAGGTCTTCTTGTGGTTCATATACTGAAGCTAAAACCTACATCATATTGTCTGCAATTATAGCTAGAGCATTAAATATCACTTTATCTGCAGAGCCAACAAAAAATACTCTCACAACTTTCCCCACAATAATCCCACAAGTTGCAAATTTCGACAGTTATAACATCTCAGTACACTACTTTTGGTCTAAATACTATACACATAACAAAAGTTTTGTGAACACAACAGGTGTTCCCAAACTGGTACAAGTGGATTCGGTCGACTTTAATTTTGTGTATTGTCAACAAGCTCAAGCTACCCAGAAATCTCCATGGCATTTCAACATATTTTTGGAGCCATTCGATACAAAGGTATGGCTTTGTCTTATACTGTCAATTATATTAGTGGGATCAATAACAAGTTATGGATTTTTAGGAACGATTTCGGTACTTCTAACTAGTGGTATAAGCTTATGCAGAACAACAAACCAAATTGGACTCTTTCATTTATGGATGTTTGCAAATATTGTACTTGTGGTTCAATATTCTGGGAAAATATCAAGTATTTTAATAAGTCCCTATCCAGATCAGACTATCGATTCGCTTAGTAGCTTAAAAGAACATAACTATACACTTCAATTTAATTTTCGTGGTAGTAGCCATCTGACCAAAATATATGCAACTGTTCAAAGTTATCTTAAACAGGGGAACAATTATATTCCACGCGATATTTCTATATTGTACGAATTACTGTCCAGTTTTGCTATAGAAAATGAAACTAATATTTATTACGAGAAACTTTGCAATACGGGGAAAAAGAGGGCTGCACTTATGGGATGGCCTACCGCACTCTTTGTTGCTTTAAATGTCAAATTTAACTTGAAGAAAATTACACCAGATGAAAGTGTAAGGTGTTACGTGGGACAAAAACTTATTGATGTGGGACAAAACTACTTTGTATTTCTACCTCCTCACAACACGCTGCCAGCAAAGATATTTGTAAAAATTGTTGAAGCAGGATTGTATGAATTTTGGATAAAGGAAATGTATGCAAAATTTTATGCTTTGAAAGTTCAAGACAGAACTAGAGTTAAATCGCCCAATAATGTCAAACTATATGATGACGTTGTTGTTAAAAACTTAGAAATGGAAGGAAAGATGATCGTTATTTTTCTGTTGTGGATATTATGTATTTTGTTATGCCTTACAAGTTTTTTGGCTGAAATTTTGTCAAATTATACTTACGATTATATAAAACAAGAGTTTTAAATTACAAATTAACATAATGCGTAACTTTAGTTGTAAACAGCTGTAAAAGCAAAAACTTTAATTAATAAGTACGCTGGGGAAAAATAAATTTTATAGTAAAAAGCGATATGTAGCTATAGTTAAACCTAGTATGTATGGCCTAAATATTCCATACCCTTAAGTTAATAACCAATTGCTAACTAGAATATGTAAGGATTGAGCTACAGTACATAATATACACTTATGTAACACGTAATATATTATCAAAGCTAAACCTTATTTCGGGAGAATTTGGATTTTTTAAATTCTAATCAAAAACTCGAATCGCATAAATATTTTCATGTTTTGCTAAATTTTGGATTTAGATTATATAGTATTTTCCTTCTTAAGTGCACTTCTATCCCAAAAACAAACTCTGTATATATTTAACTCAACTAAATACATGATCTTTGTCTCGAAAATAAGTACTTACAAACTTAAATATATTTATGCCGTCGTCAAACTGATATGATATGATATGCTGTCTTTCTGCGCTCACCATAAAAACCCTAAATCCGTAACGAAAACAGCACTAATTTAGGTAGTGTATTAAGTAGCGAAAACAGCTACAGTAAATGTACAAGGTGATAAGAAAAATTATATATACGTAATAAAGTAAGCTTGAAATGTATATTAATCGGAAACATCCACTTTTAGGAAAACAATTTTTGTTTTCTCTTTTATTCATGGTCTTAAACTTAATGAAAACGTGTTTTACGTTTGATATCGGTTTTCCCATAAAATTTCTTGGCGAAATAAAGATTTTAAACGCTCAAAATTATATTATATACACGCATTCATTAAACACTGAGAATTTATTCATTATAAACCACTTGGTAAGAATTAGCTTGGCCAGAAATTTCAATCTCACCAAACGATTTCCAGAACATCACAAGTTTATGCAACCAAATAGATTAATATTAGCGCAAATTGTGCAAAATAACTATCACAAGAAAAGTGACTACATATCTAATTTGTTTCATACGTTTCGCTATCAAGCTGAAAGCACCAAAACCTTGTTCCTTCTGTTGTCAAATATATTCACATTTCCGTTAGACACTTCAAATTATCTGTCAAAACTGGAGTTAGGTTTTCCAGCTTTAAAGGTTCTTATCAGTTTAGCTCCAAATACTCCGACAAGATCAATTCTCCTATGCAATGGCTATTGTAAACATAACTCAGAAATGAAACTTCTGACGAGTTTATCAGATGTGCTAAAATCTCCAACTAAATTTCACAAGTCCGTATTTTGGAATAGCAACAATAGAAAAATACTTGCTGCCACAAACGTTCGCATAGATCCAAAAGAATACTCTACAAAGTTTTCTAAAGAACTGACTATTTGTGCAAAATTGGTTTTAAAGTTTAAAAACTCTTACTACTGCAGTGCCGAGCTAATGTCTGTGATTTACCTTGGATATACGCATAATATTACTTTTAACATTAGCCAAAGTATGCGCACCAATGTACGCGAATTAAACAAATTACGTTTGCACAAAAGCAACCAACAATTCATATCAATGCGAAAAGCAGCTCCTTTCGATGAAGAGGATTCAGCAAGTGTTCGACTAGGGCAACAAGTTTTCAAAGAAACTTGTATGTATCCAATATATTGCATGTTTTCCGAATTGCCATCAAAAGCTAAAGATAATCCGTTATCATTAGATGCAACAGTATGGACTACAAATGTTACAGTGTATACATGGCTTTGCATAGTAACATGTTTTGTGACATATATTGTAATATACGAATATTGTCAACAAAATAGGATTGAAATGTCGATGATAATATTAATTTTCATCGCAGTGCTATCAAAACAACCTAAGCGAAATACCTATATGCTACTTGCATTCTCAGGTATGATATTATGTATGTTATACGAAAATAACATTACTAGTGTTGTAGTATCCCCAACTCCACAACGAATATTTGGTACACTTCAAGAAGCGCTTGAAAACGGTTACAAGTTTCGATGGGGTAAAAGTAATTTCAAGAAACAATACACATGGGACTTCAAGATTTTAGGGATTTATCATATGATAAATACGAGCTATAAAATAGTCAATGGAAAGTATTTTACAAACAATACAAAGTTTACTACAGAAAAGTTTTTGTATTCGGCTTACGATGTGAATCTAGACGTCAATAAACTCCACTTACGAAGAAACATGGAGAACGCTCCGGATTTGGGGCAACGAAAGATTAAATGCCATACAATAAGCCAAGGTTTTCATTTCTTCTTTGAGGTTTGGGAAATGGTAGCTCAGAATAGGGAATGGGTGTTCATATCCGCTGCTCGTATAAGAGAAAGTGGTTTGCCTCAAAAATGGGACGAGTGGGCAAACACAGCATATTTTATTCATATCAATGAGAATCGAGGAGTTAAAATTCAGTCTGTTTCGGGAAACGTTGAAATTAAAAACGATAGTATTAACATATCAAAGTTTATGGTTCCATTTATATGTTGGATAAGTTTATCAGGAATAGCTATTTTGGTTTGCTTATTGGAGTGTAAGGATGATGTGTATAATATATTTAGTTCGGTTTTATTGATTATTCCGATATATTTAGTTGGTAAGAAAGGCGTAAATGCAAACAAACTTGCGAAATGTATGTTTTGTAGTAAATGATAATTTTCCTTATCTTAAAGTGCTACGAGAAGTTAAACTGCAAACTTGTACTAATAAAATCGAAATATCAAACGATAGTATTGTCATGCAAAAGTTTATGGCGCCATTTTTGTTTTGGGTTGGTTTATCAGGAATTGCAATTTTGCTTTGGGTGATTGAAACATTTGCACGAACAAAATGTAATATGAATGTTGTGTGTACGCCATGTACCTAAATATTTATGCATGTGGTATATGTAGACTTGTATGTTGCTTTATGTTCTACATATGTATGTATGTAAAAAATAAAAATAAATAGTCAGTTTAATTATTACAACTATGAACTACTATTTATTTATACTTTTCACAATGTATTCTTTAGTTCTTAGTTCACAAAACTAAAAATGTAAGAAGTCCAATAATTAGAAATTAATCATCGTTTCATTCGATTCCGATAATCCAATCAAGATTAAAGAATTTTGAAATTGTGACATACACAAGCTGTTAGGTATAATTTGTCATTTTTTATTTTAAATTTAACAAGAAACACGTTTGTCCGCAAGCCGAATGTACTGATGTACCAGTGAGGAATACTTTAGTGGAAACTCTTCTGGCTGACATCATATTCAAATGTCCCTGGCCAGACTTTAATGGAGACGAACTTTCTCGTGATCAATTGACAACACACAAGAATAGCTGTACCAAGAAGTAAGAATATGATTTTTTTTTTCTAAATAAATTTTCAAAGTCTAATCCTTTTGATTTTTTAATAGTCCGAGCTTCTTACGTTGTTCACAATTATTTGAAGGTAAATGTGAGCATAAATTTCGAACCATTTCGGTGAATGACGAAGAAGGAGTCAAGCAACTGAAGGAACATATCAAATTCCACGATAATGATCTATTAATACCAGAGGCTATTTTTGGGACAAACTCGAGGGAAGAGAAAATTTCGCTTATTGGCATCGCTAACGGAATTTATGTAACCCAAGTGTTTGATTGGATAATAAAAGGAAACCGAGGTAAACTTATGGGAACTTTTATGGGTCTTTGGTTGGTCGAATCTGACGTCAATGGACTAAAAACCCTTTCGCGCTACTTTGTCAGTCTCGCTGAAAACCATTGCTTAGATTATAAAATGGAAGTATTGTTGACGATCAAAAGCCAACCAAAAACAGAAACTGGCGTAGCTCGTAGGTTTTTACCGAACCTAAATTGGAACGTTATGATTCTGAACACCCGGGAGTTCAAAGAGATTTTGAATTTGACACGAGAAGAAAGGACATTAAAAAACTATTCTATGCCGATTTCCCATCTTCAAAACTACTTTGTTAGTAGTAACGGCGAAATTAGTTTTGAGTTCTCCTTGCAACTTTTTGACAGACAGGAGAAACGAATTAGAATGTCGATAGAGTAGCTTAAGCGATTTTCCAATAACTTGCTTTTTCATAAGGGCTACTATAGTACCAAAATTACAAGTATTTTAAGTTTGGTAAACAGGTATTTCATTTATTTAGAAATGCAATTGTACATGTAATCGTTCCCATATAAACTAATGATGATGGGTAAATATTTTAGGATTTTCTAAATCCCGCTTGTAAATTTAGTGACACAATTGTTATTTTCAATAGACTTATATTACAAATAAATTTCAGTAGAGTACAAATATATAAATATAAGCATTCATATGCTAGTTTTACCTTCCAATAATAACATAGCGTTTACAATTCATTAAGACTTATAAATATTACAACAATTGTAAGTAACACGTTTTGTAAATCTAATAAACACTTATGAACTTATTTTTTTGTGAAAGATAAAAATCTAACCAAAAATAATCAAATTGTTGTAATGAAAAGAATTTATCTTATATACTTCATGTTTCCCTTAAATTGCGAACAGTACACTTTAAAACATACGCATTGTTCAAGCAAATATTTAATTATTAAAATAAAAAGCTGGTTCACCGGATATCAAAATTCACAAATTTGAATTCATTATACATGTACATGATTTGATTTATTTAATAAATAAATAAATAAAATAATCGACAGAATATCATTTATATCTAATTTTTTCTACATAAGCTTTACTAAAAACGACTACTAAAAGTAAACGGTTCTTGAAACACTTTCTTCGGGTCTTCTCATCATTTCATAAATTGAAAATAGTTCATTAATTTTCTGATAACATCTAGTTTATGGTTTTTTCTGCATTAATAAAATGTTACACTAATCTAACCACACATTTTCATGTTATCGGTTGCCATACCATATTAAGAACAAGGAGATAAGAAAAGTCAAAATGGTAAATGGAACAAAATCCGACGTCCGACATAAAAATTCATAAGAGTACAAAATTATTTTACACTTATATAATCAGTAGATTAGAGGGTACTTCCAAACAAATCAATAATTATATATTACACTTGAGCGAAGTAAACGGAACGACCGTTTAAGGTTTGACTTCAGTTGTCATCGTATTCAAAAAAAGGTACTAGCTTATAAAGCGCAGTCTAATTGACAATTAAATGATCCGACAATTTTCAAAAAAATTCAAGGCACTCACAAATTAAATTTTTGTAAAAATTAACTGCCACGACGAATGAAAAATCCTAACAGGCACATTGAGATGCTTTTAAACTTGGCTTTCACTATAAAAAAACTTCTTGTCCAAATACCTTTTGCACGTTTATATATTATGATCTGAATGAAACAAAATTCTTTTCTTAACTCGAACGCCTGAATTCAAAAGTCATAGTATCAACCAATTTTCCATCGTCACCAACATAGTACTCCGATAATAAGGAGACGGGCAATGCAAAAGGAAACGATAGACAACCTTGTCGAGTATTCGGTGCTACTACCACCATGTTCTTAAATTCATTAAACAAAATTGGCTTCAGAATCCAGCATAGTTTTGGAGAGCTGTTTTGTCCCCCACTGAGAGCTCATTTTAGAATTTGAGTTGATTTCAAATTTTATAACAACCGGTGTAATTTCCGGTGTCAGTTGTACAATAACCCAAGACATAGTTATATTCCCATAGTTATCGGCTTTCAACAAAGTCTTGCAGAAGAATAATTGGATACTGTCGTTGTTTACGTTGCGTAATTGATAAAATATTGGGTTGTAGAAGTGGTGAGCTGGTTCGGTTGGAAGAATTTCAGACTCGGGCGTAAAATTCCAGGTCGAATTTAAAATGTGACTCTGTCCAATTTGAACATTCTCAAAGCACATGTATTTATGGCGAGTTGTGATATGATTAATAAATTCTCTACAGTTTTCTGGTTCACTCAACCAGGCTGAAGTAAATTTGTATTGGCAGTTTTGTTGAGAACCGGGGAATAAGGAACACAATTTAATTATATGTGGGCTGTAAAAAAATAAAATGATTGAAATTACAAATAAATAAGTACAAAAATTGTACATTATTAGCTTGAAAATTTATTTATTTACTTTTGATCGCAATGGAACTCGTGGGCTGATAGTTAACCGCGTGACATACTTTTGTCACATCCTTGCTCACTCCAGCTGCACTTGAACGCAATGTCATCTAATAAGCTTTCTGCTAATCGGTTTCTTATTCGAATTCCTGGGGATCGGCAAGTTGGACAAAGTTTAACCTTGCTAGAGCATAGCATACATCACAGATGGAATGTCCGTTAACACATTGATATATATTAGCCCTTGGAATTTGAAGGCAGACTGGACATTCTCCTTTTCGAGCTGTTTGGCCTTCTAGCTTACACCTTTTCGAATTCATTTTTTTAAAGTTGTTTCTTTAATAATTGTGTTAAAACTCAAAAAAAGAAGTTATACTTTTGCTTAATGAAATGAATCAGATTAGCCAATATTAAACATTAAAACGAGTAAACAATATTGTCAAAGTCACTTAAGTTGTTCAGCAAAACATGTATTTAAAATAAAACTTTTAGCTTATTTTATGTATATTTTTATAAAGTAATAAAACGTTTGTTAATTTGGCAGCATTTTACAAAAAAAATGCGTTAGATATTTTTAATAATTAAGTGCGATCTATCATTTATGTACCAAACAAACATTGGGAATTTTTCTTTTGTTATTATTTCAATGTACACGTAATACTTTTAAGGGACTATTATTATTATAAGGTGTTCATAATGCTTTTAAGTACACATAACCATGATACATAGGTATGTGGGCATGTGTCTGTATGTTTTATGTGTGTGCTGTACCAGGTCAGAATTAAAAATGAGGATTTAAAGTGAACTAGATGAAAAGCCATTTAAAAATAGTTAAGTTGGGGAAAGGGTTAAAACTGTCCACTTTGTGCAAAATGCATGGTAGCATCACTCAAAACTATTAGGATTTCCCAACAATTAACAACTAGATTTTGTACTAAATGAAATAATAGCTAATGCTCATTAACTAACGATCTTTATACTTATAGTTAGTTAAGCAGCGCATCATTTAGTTGTCATCCCATTTAACTGAACACGAGAGACTAGCTGAGATCTCTCAAATATAGTATAGTAAACATTCAACATGATTGGCTGGCTTGTCCACACACCAATTAAACTAATTAATCAACTATTAATTAAGTCCATTGCCCTATCTGCACAATACGCCATCACCATCATCCCGATAGATTCAAATGTCCATAAGCAAAAGCAAGCATTGGGACTAACAGCTAGCTAGCCTGAAGGCATGAATTGTAAATGAAGGTGGGAGAGGAATTCATATCAAAGCAGCACATTTATTAGTGGCAAACTATTCATCTGTTAAATATATGCTCCAAACGTTGGGAAAATGTGCTGGTTAACATGTAAGTAGGTAGCTAAATAGCGTGCTAAGTAAATAAATAAATGGTACACGGGGCCAATGAAAGAGTAAAAAGGGAAAGAATCAAAGTTGATGCTTGGCTTTGTATTTGAGAATGAGTGAGAATAGCGAAGAGGTCAGGAGCTCAGCTCACTCAACACTCGATAGTCAATACTCACAAGCAGCTAGCCAGCTAGCAGTGGGCTCTACTCTCAGCTGAACAAGCAGACTTGCACGCTGGGCCCTTCTTTGAGAAAAAGGCTACGTACAAATCCATACCATCTCGATAGGCTTCAGATTTCAAAGAAGGGCCCAGGGTGCAAGGTAGCTCTGCGAGTGGACAAGTTGCTCTACCATCAGCATTGCTTGCACTTTAATCACAAATGCAATGCAAATGCTTGACCCCAACTGAACAATAGCTAGTTGTAAGTTCTCTGCTACTCACTTTTCTTGTATGCCCCAATTAAGTCAACTAAATAATTATCGTGTTGATGCTTCTTGTGTTCTGAGTTCCTCTCTAATATGCGAACATATTATTATCATTAGGCTTATCATTAGAACGATTTGTGTTCGAGTTCACACTTGGACATTTCATTTCATTTTTTTAAATTAAGAATCTCGCTCCAAAGTAAAGTTGAGTTTGAGTACTTTGTCTTCTCCCAAATAGTACTCGGACAAAAAAGAAAGGGGTAAAGAGAACGGAAAAGGTATTTCGGGCTCGAGCACATTTCTACTTGTTTCAGTCAATTTCCTAAATTGTCTAAATCTATTTGCAAGAAAATAAGCTTTAAAAAATTACGCTTCAGCTATTCATAGCATTACAGTGTGGTGAAGCACCTTTAATGAAGTATGCACTAGTCAACATAATCTGAATGGCTATTTAAAGCTATACATGTGTATTATGTACATATATTTATATTATGCCTTGCTCCTCAACGTTGTCGGGAAGGTTCGACCATTTTTTGGAGGTTTTTGTATGCGAATTGAACCTTTTTTGCTTGCCTTTAAAAAACGATGGGTTTGATTGACAGGTCACATGAGCGCATCATATTTAATAATATGAATAAATATAAAACTGTTTAATAACATAAAATAATTAGTTTTATTTATAAAATAGAACAAATCCTTTTTATGTAAGTAAGTATGTGTACTTTAGCATGTGCATTATGTAAGTATATCTTGAGTTATGGGAGGACAGAAAATGGATACTCAATAACAAGCTTAAACACTTTCCTAAAATATAAAGTACGACGTTTTTTATTAGTTCAACACTAATTGTTATGATGGACTCGTGGTTGGACATTAATTTCAATCGTATAATCTTCCTCTATTTTTGATTTATTTGCAAGCTGTCTCTCAAGTTTAAACAGTTTTGAAAAGGTATCCAAGAATCGCTTGAGAAAACTTAAACACTTTTTGTTCAGTGAATTGATGCGTGAAATATTTTCCGCGCATATAAACACAGTTAAGGCAATCAGCAAACCAATCCCGGGTATAAGCGTTAAAATAGCTACAGCTGTTTTGCCACCACCAATTTTCGTCGTCGAGTTTTGCATATTTGCAGACAACAGCTCTTTACGATGAAGGTGTAGTTTTAAAACAAACGAGAAGTCCAAGTGCTTTTGCCACCAGTCAAAAACGCCAGCCTCATAAAGAAATCTTGCTCGAAAAACTAAATTGGATGGAAACACTCTACCGAACCTATATCCCCAAAACTTTTTAAACATTTTATCTTTCCCAAAAAAGCTCGGTTTGCCTAACAGCCTTTGTATTGTGTAAATTATAATGGCGCCTTGCCTTGGTAATATAATTGCTGATTTGTTGCATTTGTTCATATGATTACTCAAAATGTTGGATATGCTTTCCCGAAATCCTTTTCCATAATCCGGTAACATTGCAGAATTGTTGATGTATGTCCACATTTGCTTGGATATTT
>JAQFZG010004980.1:0-10959 GCA_034695465.1 Entomobrya nicoleti
GGTTCATTTGTTGTTTTGGTTTCGGGAATTTTGGTTCGGAAATTTTGGTATTCGGGCCTTTTTGTTTCGGACATTTTCGACCCCAACCAATTTGATAACATGTGTGCATATATTGTGGAACTGGTGATATAATTGATGGGTTTATTATAGCAATTTGGTTTGACGTGTGCGTCACGTATCACTCATGTGAAAAACTTGAGGTTTATAGTTTGTATGTTGATATATAATGGGAAGAAACTTTTATTTTAGATTGTATATATGCATTACATTCGGTTATGACTTCTGATTGTGTTACTATTGTACTGTCGCCTAGTAACATATTGGTACAATTAACGAGGGATGATATTCAACCTATAAGCTCAGATCGGCTTTATATTTTGGTCATAGTTAGGTACTTATATAAGATAATTATTCCCCAAACCATTTATCTCCATAGCCACCTATTGGGTTTTAAGACAACTTCAAGGTTTTCACCTTTAACACAAGTTACTACTCTATGTGATTGTTTTGGAGATTTTTCTCCATTACCCAACGTCTTAAACTTGTTTCATGCAAAAATAAGATAAAAACTACGGCAAAATATTTCAAACTTTCAGATTTATGAACAAGTCAAACGTATGTCTGTATAATTCAGCAGTGCATTATTACTATGAAGCAAAGTAAAACATTATAAATTTTTCAATATTTTTCGAGATACTTTACATGTAGTACATTAAATTATATTCTTTGGCATTTTTCAATAAGGTGGTTACAAATGTGAAAAATGCTCATTCATATCAGTCGGACAACTCTATGCTCGTAAGTGAACAAATATGTTAACTTCTTATTTGTGTAATAAGTATACAGATGTAATAAAATATTATTATTGTATCTGGTTTTGTGCAAAAATAAGCTCTTTTGGGGTTGTTTATAGTAACCTAAAGCTTAAGAACGAACAAGTAAAGTAGTTGTCTTACTTAAGGTAGAAACTTTGGAGTTGGCTTAAAACTCGATAGGTGGCCATGGAGACGAATGGTTTGGGGGATAATTACCTTATATAAGTACGTAACTATGGCCAAAATATAAAGCCGATCTGAACTTATAGGTTGAATATCATCCCTCGTAAGAATGGTATTGTAAGCAGATTACTAGCTTACCAGTTTTGTCGAAGTCATTCGGAAGAGAAATATTAGGGGGGCAAATGGTTTGGATAAATATGGCATTGATTACATGTTAGCTATTCACGCTTTCAACGATAACAAAATAAACTTGTTGATGCATTTTCAGAGCTTTATATTTAGCTTAAATTTTTTGCGTTATTTAACCGGGTTCAAATGTATATAAATCAAAATTAGAGGAAATAAAATGTTCACAGGTAAAGTATATGTTATATGGAGCGCTTGAGGCTAGAGTTAATGGAGTTTTTCCTGACAAACCCTTATTAGGGCATTAGAAATAGCTTGTGTAATTTTGATAAATAAGGCAATAATGTTTCCCGACCAAATCTAGTAGGAATATGTTTCCAATACAAATATTTTTTTACGTTGTCATCTCCGTAAATGTATTTATTCGATTGAGTGAAATAATTACCCGCTCTTTATTAATAATTAATCTACAGGATTCAATGTTTTACAAAAAATTTGCATGTCATTTTTGTGTTTGTATTTTGCATAATCATTTCGAAATTTAAGCTCGACGTAATACACAGTTTATGATATTGTAGTCTAATTTTTTTATATAAATATATATATACAAGGTTTACACTTGTAAACGTTCTTAATAATTTGAAGTAAATAAAACATCAAATTAAATAGACAAAATATGTGACTGTTTTACCCTAAGCTTTAACGGATATCAAAGCTGATCCCGTCATATTAGCCAGCATACCCAAAAATGTAATACCAGTTATTTTCTTAATGTCGTAAAATAAAGCACTTTTCACACAGTCTACTTTAAACGACCTCGCTAATCGTCTTCCCTCTCCTGTAAGATTTACACCCCTGTCAAATCTCTTCCCAAACTTAGTACTATACTCATGAACCATACCAAGAAAGGTTATAAAAACCGCCAAAAGTACAACCGAACAAGCTAACACAAGTACTCCAAATACTGTAACAATTAGTCCATGTTTGTGTAGCCGAACTGTGATTAAGGACGATACACCAATGCATGATCCTACTAGTGCCTTAAACGGACTTATCAGTACGTTTCCGTAAACCTCAGTAAATAGTTTAGTTTGAATTCTAAGCTTTCTGTAGATTGTTAGCGCCTCTTTTACAACTTTTGTTGAGCTCTGCTGACAAGATGATGTCGTGGTGATTTGAGCTAGTTGAGTTTTAATTAAAACCAAAGTGTTTGAAACCGTATACTTGAATGTATGCAGAAATAGGAAGGTTACATGAGTACTAATTATCATGGTACCCCAAACTTGGAGACTACTCCAATGGTCCATTAGTATTCCAATTAGACTACCAAATGAAGATGGTCCACCAAAATAAATCACAACTCGACAAGCTAAACCTCCCAAAGGCCATATTTCGTTCTGAAACATATAAAACATGGGTGTAGTGGCAAGCATTGAAAATACACAGTAAAAAGCCAAAAACGACAAGATTTGGCTTCGAACTTTCTGCGACTTTTGAAAAACTGTTGCATTGTGAAAGTGCTCTGTTTCGAAATGGGTTATTAAATTTTCTGTCTCGTTTGCTAGGGTTACGACTGATAAGCCATTGAAATATGTGGGTGACTGGTTGATCAATAGGAAGGAAAAGCCGATAGTCCAAATTATCAGGAAGGTCAAACGAACAAAGTCCGAATTTGCTACAAGTGTCGAGAAATGGGCGAATAGAAGAACTAGTAAATAGGAAAGGTAGACTACGGCAATTCCGTAAAATGAAGTGAATTTCCAGAGAAAATAATGGGAATTCTTTTTATTAAGTTTAAAAACTAGTTGATAGTTAGCCGAGTTCCACTTTATTTCGAATGGGATAACTAACAGCTTATAAAGATAGTCGAAGTAGTATTTTAAAATTATTTGTTCCATTTTCAAGAATTTTTTGTAAAGTTTTGTTAAAAAATAAGAGAAGATCAAGATTTGTATGATTTTTAACTGTAGGCCAAAGTCAAACTAAAAGTAAAAGCAGTGTCAGGGTTTTATCTCAATGGTGTATTCTTTCTGAATAATTAACCAGTCTATATAATAAGTTCCACGTGTGTATATTTTTCTATGGCTTACTTTGAACTTGACGGGTTTATTAGTGTAATTTTGTTTGACGTGAGTCACGTCTCACTTCCTGCGAAAGAGTTAACGTTTTTTGGATACGAATGACTTTTTATTTGGGTTGTTTGTGTATGCATTACGTTTATTTACGTGAATAAAAAATAATCTGAATAGTTACCAAATTGGAAAATAGTCTATTATTTCGATCAATACTGTATTAATTATTTATTCATGCAGAAGCCATGTATGAATTCCGTGATTTAAAAGAAACTGATTGAATGGATATTTAATATATTCTGTCAAACAAATAGATTTTGTAATAAACGGATTTTACTTTAAATGTACATTCTTTTCAAATACTAACAACTATGTGTACACGTTTTCAGAGCTGTATGATTAACTTCAAAATACTAAATTTCAGCTCATTAACTCCAAGCGTGTTAAAATTGGAGCATTTACAGACTAACAGACAAAAATACATGAATTGAAAAACCAATAAGTATTACTAAAGCACTACTCCATAAGTACATTAAATTATCAGCGTGTTTCAATGTTTTGCAACAAATACAGTTAAATTTATTTAATACATATCTTTTATGCTATTCAACGTTACATATAAATGTGTTGGAAAAAAGTTTCATTTTTTATCTTAGGCTTTAACAGATATCAACACTGATCCCGTCATATTAGCCAGCATTCCCAGAAATGTCATACAAGTTATTTTCTTAATATCATAAAATATGCCACTCTTCACGCACTCAACTTTAAACGACCTCGCTAATCGTCTTCCCTCTCCTGTCAGGGTTACACCTCTATCAAATCTCTTCCCAAACTTAGTACTGTGCTCATGAACCATTGCCAAAAACGTTGTGAAAACCGCCAAAAGTCCTACCGAACAAAGTAACATAAGTATCCCAAAAACTGAAACAATTAGGCCATGGTTAGATAACCGAACAGTTATTAACGAAGATACAATAATACATGAGCCAGCTAGTGCCTTAAATGGGCTAATAAATACGTTTCCGTAAACCTCATTAAATAGTTTGGTTTGTATTTGAAGCTTTCTGTAAATTGTTAGCGCTTCTTTAACAACTTCAGTAGATTTATTCTTAGACGATGATGTCCTGGTGATTTGACTTTGTTGAGTTTTAATCAAAACTAAAGTGTTTGAAACCGAATACTTGAATGTATGCAAGAACAGGAAATTAACATGAGTACTAATTATCGTAGTACCCCAAATTAGAGCACCACTCCAATAGTCCACTAGAATTCCAAGTATACAACCAAATGTTGCGAATGAGGGTCCACAAATATAAATGAGAAGTCTGCAAGCTAAACTTCCCAATGGCCATATTTCGTTCTGCAAAATATACAAAATTGGTGTAATGCAAAGCATTGAAAATACACAGTAAAACGCCAAGAATGAAAGTATTTGACTTCGAATTTTTTGCGACTTTGAAAAAACGGTTGGGTTGTGAAAGTGAGTTGTCTCGAAATGTGTTATTAGATTTTCTGTCTCATTTGCAAGAGTTACGACGGACAATCCATTGAAATATGTGGGTGAGTGATTGATAAATAGGAAGGCATGGCCAATTGTCCAAATTAGAAGGAAGGTCAGACGAACAAAATCGGAATTGGCGACAAATATTGAGAAATGTGTGAATAGAAGAATGAGTAAATACGAAAGATAGATTACTGCTACGCCATAAAAGGAAACTGATTTCCAAAGAAAATAGTGTACGTTGTTAGTGTTAAGTTCAAAAACTAACTGAAAGTTAGCCGAGCTCCATTTTATTTCGAATGGGATAACTAGCAGCTTGTAAAGATAGTTGAAATAATATCTTAAAATTTTTTGTTCCATGTTTTGAAAATATTTTGAAAACCGTTTGAAATATTTATGATGTTCAACCATAGAGCAAAGTCAAACTGGTAGTGACAGAGTCCTCAGGTTTATTTCACGAGTGAATTTCTTTCTGAATAATTAACAAGTCTGCAAAGTAAATTCCATTCCACGTGTGAATATATTTTACAGCTGGTGATATAATTGATGGGTTAATTCCAGTAATTTTGTTTGGCATACGTAAACGTGGTGTATATAAGATTTGACGTCATTTTGGTAGAGTTACATGCATTTGTCCTTGAGTTTATTGAAAGAATAGTACGTATGTGTATGAAAAGTAGCAAAAGTCAATATGCAAGTTGTGTTTATGCATTATGTTTGGTTATGACTTGTGATTGCGTTACAAGTTTAGGCAACCTTTTGCTACAAATTAGAATTGTAAGACAATTATGAGCTATCGAAATTGTTTGTTTTTTATGAAAAATAAGGTGACACTTTACAAATTCAAAACTGGCTAAATGAAGGTAACACCAGGTTTAACAGTTTAACAATAGCCAAATGTATATATATATATAGTTAAATGGATATTGCATTGCAAGTAGGTGGAAATCGAATTACAATATTCCATGTTCGACTTTTAACATCCTACCCAAAAACAACCGTTGACACTTATGTAAGGGTTTATGAACTTTTACGTTCACTTGTTACCACGTATTTTGCTGCAAGCTTTATGACAATTTCGGTAGCATCGCTATTTGGAAAGAACTGCATCTACATCTATGTAACTCACTCGTCTCGTCGTATTTCCTTTTTGCATATATGGCTGACTATAATTTACAGTACACATAAGGTAAGTATACTATACCTTCACAAATTTAGAAATTGAAAAATATAGTTGCACAAATAGAAAGTTTGTAATGTTATATTTTCTCCAGGTTTAATTACTAGTTTTTATGGAGTTCAGCCTTTATTTAATTTAAAGTCTAATAAAACTAACTGAAAAACTAGTTCGATTAATCGATTTACTTTAGAATAAAACGTAGCTTTAAAAAACTATATATTTTAAACTTTAACTGCCAACCCAAATAACAAGTCTGCACGTGGAACACATTTACTTTAAAAGCAACCTGACTCAATTTATTTTAGAAAAAATAGTTATGTATAATAATTTAAATGTAGAACACACTGAAATATTTAACGAATTTTCCTTAAAATCGATAGATCCACAAGCCGTATTCAAAGTATTTTAACCTGGCTTTTACAGTTTATTGCTTTTCTTCCTTAGAAAACATTCGTTCTAAACTAAGATACAAAATAGCTAAATTTATCACAAAATAAATTCGTACTTTTAGCGTTTTCTAAAACTAATCACTTAAAAAACTAAATGGCGTCATACATTAAAACATTACGTCGTTCAAATTCCAAAACCACCGATATGGTAACTTGGGAATTCAAATTTGCCAATTGGATTAATCTTAGCCATAAACTTGGTTGTCTTCCCATAAAATACACTAAAATAACCAGGCAGTTTCATGTGACAGAGAACAAGCTGATTTACTATTCCTGGTATATTCGAGTCCTCCTTCTACTCCTTGACAACTTATATCTCACAACCCAATTCCCAATGGTTACACCTTCTACTGTAGACTCTGAAGAATTTATGAATTTTTACGTTCATTCTCTTCCACGCATCGGAGTTGGTTGGATAGCAGTAGCAATGGCAGTTGACCTAAAAGAGAGTGTTTACTTATTCAACGTAATATTTAACACTCGGCTAATATGGCAAAAAGGAAAACACTTTGGAGTTCACTGGTCATGTCCATTTGTTGGACCAGTTTGTAAAAGATTTACACGTCTTGTACAAGTTAGCTTACCTTTCGGTTCAATTCAAGCTTTATTTCCGTTGATGCTTCATTTTCAAAATCGGTCCAGTCGACGATATTGGGGTGGTCAATATTTGCCGCTTGAATACTATAATAGTTGGATTGGTGTTATATTAGCGGGTTTGAATGATCTTCAGTTGGGAATGGTTGTAATTTACATTACAATTTATGTTGGCATGTTCACGGTTGGCCAGTTTACAATGATGAGCTATTATACTGGTCGGACTATGTAAGTTTACCAATCAATAAAAAACCGTATTGATTTTTTCTAGCGCTCAAATTTATATATTTGCTTGAATTTTTAGATCGAAACTTGAAGAAACACAACAACGGCCATTTCAACTAAAAAATTATTTGCAAATACCCCTTCTACAGTACAGATCACTTTCAGTTCTGAATCGAATCGGAACGGAATGCTGCTGCAGTAAAATTCTACCTTGTGCAATAGCTTGTTCGACAATGTTCATGATACTGGGATGCAGCTCGCTTATAAGATATAATCGTAGTTTACCTTTTCACATTTTATTAAATGTGGGTTTGGGTTCCACTCTAGTCACGTTATGTGTTAGATCCATTTATCGTGAAGGTGGCAAGGAAACATTGGAGAGATCTGTAAAGTTGAAAAGAATGTTTGTGAATGGTATACAAGGAGACTTATATTTGAGAAAATTTGTAAAGTCATGTACTGATTTGAGAATGTATATGGGGCCATTCTTTTATGTGAAGGAAAGCACGTTTTGTACTTGCATGAAGTTTGTGCTTGATCAAACTATATCGGTATTATTTTCATTTTAGTGCGCTTTACAACAAATGTTTAAGCAATAATTATATACCCTAAAGTATTTGCTTTTAAATTATTACATTTTATTTATTTTGTACAAAAAATTCTTCTCTTCAATTTACTTATCAACTGATATTCAGAAATTTGGTTTTACAACTGGCATACAATCCAGAGGATTTCAGAGGATCAAAATGATTTGCATTTGTATCTCTTAAGGCTACAGTGTATGCGTCATAGTAGCTCTTGAACTTAAATTTTGTTTTAAGTTACGTAATGCGCCACGGGTCTATGTCAATGCGTTAAATGATTATTGTTCAAAAATATATATAGTATTTTTACCTTGGTTAAAACCCGTGGTTAAAAAATCATCACATATAATCCATACAACAACATAAAATTAAATAAGAATTGTTATGATACTATAGTAAGTTCCTTTGCTATTGTAACTTTAATGGTAAACGCAGAAAAATAGACGGGTTGAAAATCCTATCATTTTGATTTTAGTTTACTTTTTAGTAACACTATTCGATATCCATTTTTTTAGAGAAAAGTTGAGTTTGCAAACATTAAAAAGGATATACAACTCGTTTCATGAACCTAACTATATATTTGATCGCAATACTTTAAGCATTTCGATATCTTAAGTCAACTTAATAAATAATCAATATAAATATTAATTTTGATTTACATACAAATATATATATATATATATATACATATATTTTACACTAATAAACGTTCATGGAAAAATCATTATATAAATATGAAAATGTTTTCCACCTTATACTAAGCTTTAATAGATATTAGCGCTGATCCCGTCATATTAGCCAACATCCCTAAAAAAGTTATACAAGTGATTTTCTTAATATCGTAAAAAAAGCCACTCTTCACGCACTCGACTTTAAACGACCTCGCTAGTCGCCTTCCCTCTTTAGTAAGAGTTACGCCCCTATCAAATCTCTTCCCAAACTTAGTACTATACTCATGCACCATAGCCAAAAATGTTATAAAAACCGCCAAAAGCCCAACCGAACAAAGTAACATAAGTACCCCAAAAACTGAAATAATTATTCCATGCTTAGATAAGCGAACCGTGATAAGCGATGATACAACTATACATGAACCTACTAGTGCCTTAAATGGGCTAATAAATACGTTTCCGTAAACTTCATTAAATAGTTTAGTTTGAATTTGTAGTTTTCTGTAAATCGTTGACGCCGCTTTTACAATATTAGTTGAACTCTTTTGTGTGTTAACCGTTTGGTTTAATTGAGTGTCTATTAAAACTAAAGTGTTGTTTATAGTATACTTGAATGTATGCAAAAAGAGGAAATTAACATGAGTACTAACTATAGTAGCACCCCAAACTTGAAGACCATCCCAGAAGTCAATTATTAACCCAATTAGGCAACCCAAAGTGGCGAATGATGGTCCACAAATATAAACCACAAGTCTACAAGCTAAACTTCCTAATGGATATATTTCCTTTTGCAACATGTACAAAATTGGTGTAATGCCGAGCATAAAAAATATACTGTAAAATGCCAACACTGCCAATATTTGACTTCTCACTTTTTGCGACTTTTTAAAAACGTTTGGGTTGTGAAAGTGAGTCGTCTCGAAATGTGTTATCAAATTTTCCGTCTCGTTTGCTAAGGTGACGACTGACATGCCGCTGAAATATGTTGGCGAATGGTTGATAAAGAGGAAGGAATGCCCGATAGTCCAAATGATAAGGAAGGAGAGACGAACAAAATCGGAGGAGGTGACAAACGTAGAGAAATGTGTGAATAGAAGAATTAGTAAAAAGGAAAGGTAGACTATGGCAAGTCCATAAAAGGAGATGGATTTCCAGAGAAAATAATGTGCGTTTTTTGTGTTAAGTTTAAAAACCAGCTGAAAGTTAGCTGAGTTCCATTTTATTTCGAATGGGATAACTAACAGCTTATAAATATAGTTGAAGTAGCGTTTTAGAATTTTTTGTTCCATGTTTTAATATTATTTTTGGAAAGTTTTTATCCAAAATTAAGAGAATGGCAAGATTAGTATGATGTTCGACTGGTGGCCAAAGTCAAACTAAAAGTCGGCAGAGTCAAAGGGGTTATTTCACGAGTACATTTCTGTCTGAATAATTAACAAGTCTGCGAAGTCAGTTCCATTCCACGTGTGCATATATTTAGGGGCTGGTGATATAAATGATTGGATTATTACAGTAATTTTGTTTGATACAGGAAAACTCTATTGTGTAAGATTTGACGTTTTTTGGTAAATCAATACACAAGTTTCCATGAGTTTATTGGGAAAATAGCACATATTTGGATAGAAAAAAAATCAGTATGGAAGTTGTGTACGCAATACATTTGAGGGCTTTAATAATACAGTATGTCAGGTTATTATTGTCAAGTACATTTTCAAAAAATTACTATAGCCGTTAGATAGATATAATTATAATAACAACTAACGTTAAGTAACCTAACATATTGTAATACTCAAGCCATCATTTGTTTATGACTTGTGGTTGTGTAACATGATATAGCAGTCTTTTGTTACATCTTAGAATCATACACTAATTATGCACTTACGAAGTATGATAAAATTAATTGAAATAGTTTAAGAACACATCTAAAAGTGTTTTTATTTTTATGTTGTTGGCATCATTGTAAAAAAGGAGGATAAATGACGTTCCATAAGATTCTCATTTCTTCTTCGTTATTTTACCGTTTGACTCAAATCATTAAGGTGTTGATTAATTTATGAAATATTAGTTTTTATTGAGTAACCAAGTTTACACTTTTCTCTATGGTTTAGAAATGGTTTAGGAGTTGGGTACTACATATTTGTGGAGGTATTTCTTGACGGTAAATATTGGTTGCTGTACTTATGTGATTCAACAAAAATTGTACTCTTTGAGTTTGTTTTTTTATTTAAAAAATAAAGTGGCACATTATAAATTCAAAATTGGTTTGATGAAGTGAAAACACGGTTTAACACGTTACATATTAAATCCCATTACCAGTGGAGGATCAGCAGCGTATTTACGCTACCATGGTAGCGCAAATATGCTACCTTTTGGTAGCATAAATACGCTACCAAGCTACCTTAAAAATAAAATAAAAATATTATTCCTGGTAGCACTTTTACGCTACCATGGTAGCGCATTTACGCTACCGTGGTAGCGCATTTACGCTACCGTGGTAGCGTATTTGTGCTACCGTAAATAAATCGATTATCACAATCTGGTAGCGCAAATACGCTA
>JAQFZG010004981.1:0-10956 GCA_034695465.1 Entomobrya nicoleti
TTTTGCATGAGGCTTATCCATTTTATGTTGTTGATAAGAGCACCTTTCTCGACTTTTGTGCACAGGTGATTGACTACACAATTACGTTGCTTCTTTGGTAAAAAAAACTTTTTAATTTAATTTAATATTTTAATTTGGAATGCTAGAACAAACCGGTATGTAGTTTACTACATAAGTTTTTGTGAGGCAAGTTGAGAAATGTTTGAAAATAATGTTTACAAAATCTGCTAACCTGCGAAGGCCCTGACGCAAATAAAGGCAACCTAATAGAGTAAAAATTAAAATTAAACTAGTTTTAATTAAAATAAAATTATCTTACCTTTAACCAAGTGCATTTAGGAAAATATTCGAATCAAACTGAAAGTGAGTTTTCTCAAATTTAGATTTTTAAAGTCTTGAAAGCTGAGATGCCAGAAAAATGGATTTTATTGAATATTTTGATACTCATTCTTAAATACTCATTTTAAAATAAGTGTGTGTCTTGTCTTTATTGTAAACATGCTTGTATATCAAATGAATGTTGCGAATTGCGAACCTATGAGTTCATGATACTAGAAAAAATGATGGTTTGCCAGTCTAATCAAAAATTGTAGTAATTTGCTAGCCAATATATATTTTCAGATTTCAGAAGTAAATCATTTGTAGCTTACACAAAAGACAATTTTTTTTTGTCTTCTAAAAATATTCTGCGCTGCAAGATTTGTTAACGAATATTAAGTTTTTTTTGGACTATTTCCTATTTCACGGTTCACGGGAGAATGTTTTGAGTAAATGTTTTTACAAAATGTCTTGTTTTTTACTTTGGAATTTATTTTATTACCGATAAAATTGATTTATTTAAGGTATATACCTTAAAAGCCTGAGTGAAACTCAACTTATGGAAATCGGAGGATTAATTTTGAAGAAGCAAACAACTTCTTCCAACGTTTGCAACAGCATTTTTTTTCCACTTATTTCATAAATACTTAACTGTTTTGGTACTATAATACACATAAGTTGTATAGCTAACACATTGGTTATACAAACTATTGTGCATAAATACAGTAGGACTTTCATAATTTTTTTATACGTCCAATATTTTAATACGTCCTCGTTAAAATTCGATGAAAAACAAGGAAAAAATCCATAGGTAAGTTCTCTATTCACTCATACCACTTTGTATTCCACTATTCGCTGCTAAACAGGTTTAAATGTAGGATATTACAGAAAATCTGGTATAAAAAGTTGCAATTCTATTTAAGGGACTATTGGTTTGGGGTGACCTGGCCCATTTCAAATATATGTATTGCTTTTCATTTCATTCTTTCATTCCGCTGCACTAAAATGCTTTCGAAGAGAATAATTGAAATAATTGGCCTCCGCATCAAATCGATGGTATTTTGTGGAGAGTCGATTTACGATTGGGATAAAAAGAATTCCAAACTGATAAAGCCCAACCCGCCATATGTCTATTGGAACTGGTACCAATCTATTTTTCTATTGAAATTATTTTATTAAACCCTTTTATTAAATCCGTCCCAAGTTAGATAACCAATTAACTTTGACAGGTGCCTCGGACTTGTTTCCGGCTTCAACTTTTGTCTCATGCATGCCATTCAGCTGTACATAAAACTGGGAAAGGACAACGATCTACCAGATAAGACGACTGCAGAGCTTAATCAAAGCAAGGAATTTGCGACCATTGTCATTGAATGGGGTCAACTGATATGCGTCTTGGAAATTTGTCTGTGTGCGGTCGTCTTGTACAGGAACAGGGATAATATCATGTACTTCAACAATGAAATGTTCAAGTATCATTTCCAGCTGGAAGGTTCATAGCTCCCAAAATTAAATCATTCTAGCATTTTAAATTGACCATTTAAAAATACATTTTAAAATAATTTATTTTAGAACTGGTAAAAACAAGGGAAATTGAATTGGATCACCGGAAGGAGATTCGCTCGGTTGAACTGGAGGTACTCATGATATCTGTCGGATCATTCTTTTTCCCAATTATCATCGTTGCCATTGGATTTCATCCCATGGAACCCAACCATGTTCTTATGGTGGAATGGCTTGACTTTGATTTGACCATAGAAAACTTGAAACCAATTCATTACGCTTTAGCACCAATCTTGCTAGCAGCGTTGGTCACTGCCGGAAACACGGTTATTACCATCGGCCTCTCCGTTACGTGTTACTATCTAATGTCTACCCTTGTTTTAGGGGACATTACTCCACAAAATTGCTCAATGAATAAGAAAAAAATGGGAAATAAACACTTGATACTGGAAACCGCTGGTTTTGGAGAAATGGAGGACACAGAAGTTGTTGTAATTTATAGAATCCAGCAGCTGTTTCTTGGACTGATCAATCAAGTGATGAAATCTGTTTTGGTGTCGCTGCAACATGTGGCCACCTTATCAACAGCGTCGATAATGATCTACTTTGCTATAAAGTTCAACAGCGTTATTTCTGAAACCGGATTTTTAGGATGGGTTGTGGTGTTGGGTGCAGCGGGACTCCCGTTCTTTTTGGAATATTTTGAGGCGCTTATGCTGAGTGCTTTGGCAGATGTGTCGGAAGGATTAATGGAAAGTGGTAAGAAAATGGTGATGAGGAATACATACTACTATAAATTCTTAAGGAGCTGCCCCCCTTTCGTTCTGCACGAGGCTTATCCATTTTATACTGTTGATAAGAGCACCTTTCTGGACTTTTGTGCACAGGTTATTGACTACGCAATCACGTTGCTTCTTTGGTAGAGTTTTTTATACATAAATTGTTGTTGTAAATAATATGCATAGTACATTACGAGTTATGTATTTACTAAATCAGTAATTTAATAATGTAAAGTAATAAAAAATTAAATAAATTTATTACAAAAAGAAAAATGAATGCATTAAATTAATATATTTAAAAAGTGTATGCGAATGCCTCTGCCTCAGTCCCTTGCATGCTCATCAAAAGCAAAACACAAAATGACCAACAACGCTATATCCACCCCAGCAACAATTTCCAATCTGTACGAATCCTTCCCGAACAAAGACAAGTTCAAAGGTCTAAACACCTTTGCAATCGGCACTCCTCCTTTCTTCGGCTCTCCCAAATAAATAAAGCACCGTTTATCCCTCCAATCCCCTTTCAAAACGATCGCTGTTTGAGCTTCAGTAACCACGTCTTGAAAAACTGTCTCCATTTTCGTGTTCAGAAACGTAAAATTTGCTTTACAGTCGCAAATCTTTTGATCCGAATTTTCTCCAGCGTAAATTGCAAAAGAGTCAGTGAATGAAAGCAGCCTTTCTTTGAAGTTCGCTACAGGTGTACCGCATGTATCCTTTAAAACCTTTTTCTGACGGAGACTCAATGCACGGCCTTGACAAAGGAAGTATATTTTTCGAGTTGTAGCGCAAGTAATTCTGAAGTCGTCACCGGATATGGAGAACAGCTCTTTAAGTTTTAATGTAACTGGGTGGGGTAGACAAAATCGGGCTTCTGTCGCACAAATTGGTTCAGGGGGAGGGACCAGTTGGATTTTGGAGTCAGAGGAACCACAAATCAGCAATGACAACACTTTGAACATTTTGAAATTGAAAATGTTTTAACAATTATTACTTTAATATTTTAAACAGAGAAGTATAAATTGCGTATTATAATATTGTTGTATCATGTTCAAAGAGAATTGATGGTCATAGCAACATTCTGCTGAAATCGGAATGGAACTCACATAGGTTGTTATTTTGATTTTATCTTGTAACCGTATTTTTCCATTCGGGAAATGCTCTGGTGTTCAATTCCATAGCGAATTGGTTAAATCATATTCAATTGGTACGAATTGGCTTAGACGGTCAAGTGGAATGGAAGCTGGAATGAAACTACCAGAAATATTTGCATGGCCACTAGCATTTCATTGCATTCATTAAAATATTACCCATTGTCATGAATAGTTATGTCCTGTACGTAGCCTCTTTGGTAGAAATAAACAATTATGTTACGAAGCGTCGGCAACCTATGACTTTATCATGTTCGTCTGTCTGTTCGCCTGTCTGTCAGCATGATAACTCAAAACATTTGACATCATTCCAAAGCCTCATATCATATCACTTTCACTTATTTCACCGGGAATTTCCAATCTGACGTTGGGAACTTTTAAAATCTTGCAAGTACAAGTAGAATCACGGAAAATTAATTCAACTGCAACGACAAATATATTGTAAAGATTATACAAGAGGAAATGTATTTTTAAAGCACGCCACGGGCCTTGTCAGTGTATGTGGCTATTGATAACTTATTTTAAAATGAACAACAAATTTGGAAATATACAGATAAGCAGGTAAGCCAATTAGTACAACTTTTTATTTGACTGGCCAACCATAAAAAATATTAATATAATCATATTGACTCATGGGCCATTCCAAGTTTTATTGATATAATCTACATGCACGTATTCAATTAAGACATTCACTTCTTTAAGAAAAAAATTCTATTTAGTATAAATAGCCAAGAAAATTAATTTTTATAGCATCACAACCTTCTCAACCTTTTCTTTCCACTTTCTTATAAAAAAATCAATTTTGAGGAAACTTTCAGTTTCAGTCAAACATTTTCTGTTTTCATCATGAAGGTCTTTGTCATTGTAAGTTTACTTTTCTTTATTTAAAAAGGCAACAATTTTTCATTGTTATTCATCAATTTAAATCTAAATTTAATGGTTTACTTTTACAGCTTGCCGTTGTTTGCGCCATGGCATCCGCAGGTAAATATTTTCTAATATATCTCAACTTGCCCCAAAAATTCATGTAATCATCTTTGTTTACTTAATAAACTTTATTTTATTAATTGATATAGCCGTGGTCCCTCCTGCACCCGCACCAGCGCCTGCTGTCGATCCAGTCCCCACTCCGGTTCAACCTGCGCCTGCTGTGCCACCTCAGCATGCCGATGGTGGAGCTCGTCACGGCCGTTACATTTTGCTTGAATCTGGTGGAGTGTATGATACCCTCTACAACATTGTTTTAGACTCCCGTACACATTACGTCATTCAAGGAGGTCAACTTTCAGACCGAGATATTTACTATAGAACTGGCTCAGTGAGGTACAACACTGTTCCTTTGAGGGATTACGTCATTTCCACTGTCTAAGACCACACAACTAAACCAAGCCGTATACACGTTTCAAAATCAATCAGTAAAAATTAATTTTAACCCCAAATTTATTCCCCATTCAAACCCATTCTATTCTTTATTAACATTGATTATATGCCTTAAATAATACTTTATACATGCAAAATTCAAATTCATTTAAGTATATTATTTTTATTAAAATTTGCCAAAAACAATATCCAGCTCATCATGATAATTATTAGACATACACCAAATGCATTACGCTCTTTCGTTATAATCGCTACTACAGCGGATTTTTTTTTTTTGGATACAATTATTTATAAGATCGGCATTTTAAAACTATTTAACAAATCAATTAAAAGTAAGAAATATTAAAAAATCCTCAGTACAATTATTTATAAATCGCCCTCAATCCCTTGCATGCTCATCAAAAGCAATACACAAAATGACCAACAACGCTATATCCACCCCCGCAGCAATTTCCAATCTATATGAATCCTTCTCGAACAAATGACCCGACAAGCTAAAAGGTCTAAACACCTTTGCAATCGGCACTCCCCCTTTCTTCGGCTCTCCCAAATAAATAACGCACTGTTTATCCCTCCAGTCCCCTTTTAAAACGATCGCCTTTTGAGCTCCACTAATCGAATCTTGAAAAAATGTGTACATTTTCGCCTTCACAAACGTGTAAGTTGCTGAACACTTGCAAATCTTTTTGTCCGAATTTTCCCCCGCATAAATATCAAAAGAGTCTGTGAATGAGAGCAGCTTTTCCTTGAAATTTGCAACAGGCGTACCGTACGTATCCCTTAAAACCTTTTTCTCGCGGAGGCTCCATGCACGGCCTTGGCATTGGAAGTAGGGTGTTCCGGTTGCTGTACAAGAGATTTTAAAGTCATCTCCAGAAAAGGAGAACATTTTCTCTCGAAGAGTTAGTGTGACTGGGTGTGGCAGGCAGAATCGGGCTTCTGTTGCGCAGATTTGTTGACGGGGAGAGATCAGTTGGATGTCGGAGGGACCACTACTGGTCAGGCTTGCCAAGGCTTTGAACATTTTGAAAATGTTTTTATTTATTTTTAAATATAATATTTTAAACGGTAAAATATAGATTGGGTTTTTGTTCCGTGCTGCTACAAAATTTGATGTGAATGACTTGTGAGTGTTCTGCTTTTAAAGTAAAAAAGAGTGTACTTATCGACAAAAGCATGACGCAAGATGATGGCTTATCGCATGTTTACCATGATAATGTTATTGGATGTTGTAATGATGACGGTGGATGTTTTCTGAATCATTTCATTCAATAAATATTAGCTCAATCAAGTTGAGTCATGCGACCTATTTGTGATGGATTCAGTGAGATTCTAATTATTTCAGCAACACGTCAAATTTATGATTTGCTCAAATTTCATTGGACATTTTATTTGTTCGATTTTACATGCAAAAAGTTATTATTGAGTCATACAATACATACAATCAATGTTATCAAAAAAAGTAGAATAGGTTGGAATGGGGAAAAAATTTGGGGGAAAATTAATTTTGATTTGATTTTGAAAAACTGATTGATTTTGAAACTTGTGGGTGGCTTAGTTTGGTTGTGTGGTCTTAGACAGTGGAAATGACGTAATCCCTCAAAGGAACAGTATTGTACCTGTACCTGACTGAGCCGGTTCCATAGTAAATATCTCTGTTAGCTCCTTGACCTTTTTGGATGACGTATTGTGCACGGGAGGGTAGAACGATGTCATAGAGGGTATCATACACTCCACCAGATTCAAGCAAAATGTAACGGCCGTGACGAGCCCCACCGTCGGCATGCTGAGGTGGCACAGCAGGTGCAGGTTGGACCGGAGTGGGGACTGGATCGACAGCAGGCGCTGGTGCAGGAGGGACCACGGCTATATCAATTAATAAAATAAAGTTTATTAAGTAAACAAAGATCATTACACAAATTTTTGGGGCAAGTTGAGATATATTAGAAAATGTTTACCTGCAGAGGCCATGGCGCAAACAACGGCAAGCTGAAAGAATAAATAATTAAATTTAGATTTAAATTGATGAATAACAATGAAAAATTATTGTATTTTTAAATTAAGAAAAGTAGACTTACAATAACAAAGACCTTCATGATGAAAACAGAAAATGTTTGACTGAAACTCAAAGTTTCCTCAAATTTAGATTTTTTTTAAAAAGAAAGTGGAAAGAAGTGGTTGAGAAGCTTGTGATGCTATAAAAATTATTTTTCTTGGCTATTTATACTAACTTTCAAATATTTTTCTTAAACAAGTGAATGTCTTAATTGAATACGTGCATGTATGCAGATCATATCAATAAAAATTTGGGATAGCCCATGAGTCAACATGATCATAATTTTTTATGGTTGGCCATTGCCCAGTCAAAATAGAAGTTGTACTAATTTGCTTACATGTTTATTTCCAAGTTTTTTCTGTTTATTAAAAAAAATATTATCACTATCACCACATCACCAGTGACAAGGCACGTGCTTTCAAAATACATACGCTCATACATAACAACATAAAACCCTTTACAATATATTTGTCGTTGCATTTTAATTGATGTTCGGGTCTCCGGTAATTTTACTTACCTTGTACCTGCAACATTATAATTGTTCTCAATATGTGGTTGGGAATCCCCGGTGCAAGTGATATGAGTGATTATTCATTGGGAAAATTACAATGTTTTATGCAATATTTTTTTTAAATCTGTACCCTAGAAAGTCCAGCCTCAGGGTTTTTTTACAAGCAACTCCGCTATAAGATAATTAGATAAACATTCTTCAGATAAAGATTCTTGAAAGTCAATATTAAATTCCATGTCCAATTTACCCCACATGACTTTATTTGTATTTTTTGTACTTGTAACATCAGAAAAAATGAATTCCAGATTTTAAAATTTCTAATCAAAACTCAAAAATAAATCACATGAGATTTGTATATTACCTATTTTGTATATCGGTTAGGTATGATAGATGATGTACCAATGTAACGTACGCACCATATCTATGTTTGCTCGTAAACTTTACTATTACCCTTTAGAAGAAAAAACCAGCTAAAACAAGGAAACATTACAACAAATGTCTCTTAAGTACATGCTAATCAGCACGAGACAGCTAATGAGTTTTAAGATTACTCATTTATCATTTGAAAACGAAGAGGGAGGAGAGGTGTCAGCTCAACTCATTCTTTCTTGTAAATGATCATCTTTTCTGGACTCACTCAAGTCAACTCAAGCCAGACCCCACAAAACAAAACGTTAAAATATGCACTAAAAATAATATCTAAATCCGGATTATCCCAGTATAACAATAGGCTTATCTACTATTTACTTTACATCTTATAGTTAGCATGCATATTGTCTTTTAAACTTTATTTTGGAAAAAAGAAAGGGTTATGCAAGTATACCTTGTATTTTTTTAAAATGTTTTTTGGCATGTGCTCAGCATTGTATACGTACATCACTCCCTTGTTTCAAATTACTTTTTCTAACCATTTTGTACTCATAATTACCTATGCTGGTGACAATGCAAACATCCGGTGCTGGTGGAAAAAGGAACAAATAAATTGTTTAAAAAATGCTTCAAGTCGTAAGAACATAAGAACAGCTTATTTTTCATCTTGCGCATTTCGTCATTCATTGTAAATGCCTCTGATTGGTTGGCATTGGCACACGATATGTATATATTTCACTGTTCGCGTTCAATGAATGTACTTAAAGTTGAAAAGTTGACAAAAGATGTGTGATCGTGATGTGACGCTAATGATAATGATGATGAGTGCATATAGGTAGCTCTACAATATATTGCACAGACACACAGAGAGAGAGAGAGACATTATTACTTACGGAAGATGATGAAGTGACATTAATGGTTAAAGTCATCAAGATTTTTACCTTCCTGTGCTAATTTTACAATGATATGTTCTTCTCCAAAAAAAAGAAAACCATTTGGCATCTTTGAAAATATATATTGATCTGATGGATTTTAAAATGTTCCAAGAGGCTCAGTTCAACATTTGAATGCATTCATGCAACAACCACAGAAAGAAAACTGGAAAAAAATATTTTAGATTTGAAAAGATAGCCATTGTCTTGAATTCACTTTTACAGTTCATTGTTCATTTTTGTGAGATTACTTTTTTTGTCTTTTTCTTCTGTTGTCCTTTTTGATGAAATTCAGTGTTATTTGTTTTGTCTGTTATTCTCGTGTTAAATGTTTTTAAAACAGTGTACATTTGTAAACTTGTAACTTGTTAAATTTCCATTTTTTGTCTAGAACCGTGTCGCATTTTTATAAATCTGTTGTCTGTCTGTGTCTAAAAAGTCCGTCTCTCCCAAGCTGTTGTCTCAGTGAACTGTAAGTTGTGTATTATCTTCCTATTCCATAAATATTACACATAATGTACACATATACATATATATGCAAGCAAACTACGTTAGTACACATTTACAAGTTTCAATAATAAAAAAAATGTTCCTATTTCACTTATAAAAATTCCAATATTGAATATTAGATAATGGGTAATGCAAATGCAAGACATGCTTTAAAAAATTCTGCATTTACATTTTGGAAATTGGGAACCTTAATTTAAAAAAAATTAAGTCAAGTTTAAAGTCAAGAAGAGCCGGTCAGGATGTAGGACGGGGCAAAAATCGATTAGGGTCCCCCCTTTGGTATTTTTTTCAAAATTTCAAAATTTATTTTATTTTGGGTTTAACCTAACCGGGCGTAACCTAACTCTACAAAATCCAACTTGCATTGATTTCTAACCTAACCGAACCAAACCTAACCTAATTAAATGCATAAAAAAACTTTTACCGAATTTTAACCTAACCGAGCCTAACCAAACCAAACTTTACATCATAGTATTTTCCTCAATTTTTATCAATTTTAACCTAACTGAGAATAGCCTAACTAAAATAAAGTTTAAAAAAATAAATGAAAAAAATAATACCAAAGGGGGGACCCTTATCAAATAATTTTTGCCCCGTTCTACAACCCAGCCAGAAGAGCCTGTTGAGCTTATTTTAATTGTCATGTTGTCCAATGGTTCTCTATATTTTTGTAGCGTTGCTGTCCGTTATAGTCCTCATTTTTAACTGTCCATCTGCTGCTGTCCAAAAGAGAAATAAATATGATGTCTACGACCACCACCGCACTCACCCCCTCCACAAATGGGAATGAAATGCCTGATGCAGATGCAATCAAAATGTTTATCGGACAAATTCCCAAGTCCTGGAATGAAAATGATGTGAGGATTTACTTTGAGCAGTATGGTCCAATTTACATGGTTAATGTTTTACGAGACAAGGTGACAAAACATAGTAGAGGTACATATAACTGCAATCCAAATTCCAAATACACAAAGTCTCAAAATGCCCCATATAAAATTGCCTCAAGGCAAATGCCATTTTCTCATCCTTGCTTTTATGTTTACCACACAGGATGCTGTTTTATCACCTATTTCACAAGGAAAGCCGCACTGGAAGCTCAGAACGCATGTCATAATCTGAAAACACTTCCTGGGGTACATTAAGACTATAAGAATTTAAATTAATGTCAGTTAACATTTAAAATTTATATTCAATCAAAGTCATTATAAAAACTCTTGCATCTTGTATCATTGCTTAGATGAACCATCCACTTCAACTAAAGCCAGCAGATAATGAAAATAGGGCGGGTAGGTAGCCAACTAATTTCACAGATTACCAAAAATAACATATTTTTAAATTCTTATAATTTCTTACAAACATTTCCCTTCTTTGAAAATGTAGAGCGTAAAATATTTGTTGGAATGCTCTCAAAAAAGATGAACGAGATGGACTTGCGTGGCATGTTCTG
>JAQFZG010004982.1:0-10955 GCA_034695465.1 Entomobrya nicoleti
TAACACGTTCTCTAGTCTTTGAAGCATATGAGGTCTTGTTGCCACCCATACTCTAACATTTGGAAAGATTATGCTTGTATATTTTAAGCAATAGTAATCTAATTCTTCGTCGTCATGATCTAACTCGTCAAAGCCATCTAACAGCAGCTCTGTAAATTTTTCTTGGTTCTTTTGCAAATAAACTCTCCCTATTTCATTAGCACATAAACACTTATATAGTCCTTTCTTAACCAATTCTTTACTAGTTTCATTGTCCATAGACAGTTTATATCCTAACTTTTTTACCTCTTTAACTAGAATACTTATTTCCACGAAGCTTACAAGTTTTTCCGGAACCCTATCCTTTAGTTGTCGTACTATGCTATATAAAAGGACAGACTTGCCCATTCCCGGTGTGTCAGATATACATATAGGAAGTCGTTCGTTTTTCGTCTGATTAAGTATCATATTCACAAAGTCAGTTTCCTTATAGTTTGTCTGTTTGTCTTGCAGCGCCTGCTGAATTACGTCAAGCTTGCCATTTGATTTTTTCCAGCTTAAGTTTTCACCATTGAAATGTAACAAGTGAATGGGTCGGGTACGAATATGTTTACGTATTGTGTTAAAATGTTCGATCTGATCCAAAATAAAAAATCTGGTATTTATTTTATACGCCTCCTGAATTAAACAAGTTGTGCTACTAATCTTTTGTTTGAAAAAATCTTCAAATTTTTGTTGTGAAATATCATCAAAGATAAACAAATCATTACACTCTCTATGAAGGATCTCATTTCCAACCAAATTTCGACTAATGAGTTGTCTTTGAATGTAATAAGAAAGTTGTTCAGGAACAAAGTTTTTAAAGAGACTAAACTGACTACCTTGACAAGAAAATTTGGGGATAATTCCTTTTGTTAATTGAGTCAATGTAAAGTAATCAAGTTTGGCTATTTCGTCTTCAAGATCCGTTTTGGATAGACCAAGATCCCTTTCCAGCTGGAAATATATCTCAGTTTGGAAATCGAAACTTAAGTCGTTCCAACACAGAGAATCATTTACTCGTACTATTTTCCCCATTAATAGTTTTCTCTTGATGTATTTTTTCTGCAAGATAGTATGTTCCATATGCCCAGGAATTACTAATACTGACTTAATTTTACGTTTGTATGCATCTACAATAATATTTGTCATGTGGTCTTCGAACATCACCACAGGAATTATATGAGTGTTAAATCTAAGGTGTTTGACGAATTGTTCAAATTCATCAAGATGATACAGCTCACAGGTGGGTACTGTTTCGTCATTTCGTTCGCTTGTTGTAATACAGTCATCGGACACTACTATCAAAGTACATGCTTTTGAGTTCTTCATGAAGTCCGTCATGTAAGTTGGAGAACTGGAATATTTCTGGTGTTTGATTGTAAGCTCGTGATTTTGGGGATGCGCCACAGTAGTACTAGAAGCTTCTTCAGACATTTCATGCGGTTTCAGGAGAAAGCCAAGAGTTTGCAGTGTACCTGATTGTCCCGTGTTTTCTAAGGCTTTTAGAAGAACGCTGTATGCATTTCTTCTGGTGATTACAAGCTTGTAAAATGCATCAGCTGCGTGATATTTCCCCTTATTTCGCTCCTTTAAAAAATAATTTTTCTGTTCAGTAATGCATGTATCTTACTTTATAATGGGATGATGTAGAAAGCAGTTAGGTGGTCATATATTTATATCAAAACGTTTTTTCTATTTAGCGTTAACATTGGTTTCATCATATTTTACATTTTGATCATTATGAAAGTAAAAATGATTTTGTTTCAAGATTTTACTAACTTGATAACCATTTTCGTCTTATCTAAAATTAAGGATTATATTAGTTGGCTTACCTCAACTTGAATCGTTTCAACATCTTCCCGAGACAAAATTTCGTTTGACAAAAATTCTGCTAGGAACTTGGGAGTACATGCTGTCCTCTCAAGTAGGTCACTCAGGTTTTTTACAATGTGGTCCCTCTCCGCCGGATTCATTTTTTTGTCTTGTTGCTAAAAATAAAATAAATTCGTTAACAGGATTAGTCAGCATATTTTTAGAATTTTTAACAAGCTATATCTTCATATTCGTGAAACATTTCCTAATGAATTGATACTCAAATTTATGTTTACATATGCAAGTACATATATGCAATTTACTATGTGTATTCTTTTGGCAAATACAAATCATTTCGTCACGCCATGAATTATATCAGTGCAGCAAAACTACGTGACAATATGTAGCCTACCGTATGCAATAAATATACATAGCATAAAATAAAGCTTTAAATAAATACAAATTCTCCATTTCACCAAATAAATGTATCATTTTCCTAAACTGATAACTTGAATGTCAATGACTTACGATAAGCATCACATATGCTGCACACATAATATAAGTGTTAATATGAAGTTAACATTTTTCAACAACCTGTGCAGGTTATTACTGAGCTGAAAGCGAAGCTCAGCGGAGTATTGACTTTATCATGTTTGTCTGTCTGTCGATCTATATGTAAGATTAACTAAAAACGCCTTGACTAAATTTCCTTAAATTTGACAGGTAGGTCACTATGTTCAGGTATAAGAACCCTATTGATTTACAGCTCCCTAAGAGAAGCCCAAAGGTCAAAGTCGAAGGTTTTTAACTTGTACGCAGTGTATATATGGTTAGCGCAATTGAAAGCTCTAGCTGAGTGAATCACAAACCATGTGTCACTTTAGATCACGATGACCTCGTAGGGTCAGAAATTATTTCTCATTTGGAAAAGCTATGTTCATCAATATCAGTTGGCCCATTAATTCAGCTCCGTCGTTATGATCGCTATTATAGCCGATTTTTGTACAATATCACACACCAATATATGCTTGTTTAAAGCTGATAACGGGAAACTGATAAGGGGTTTCATTACATCATGCAACTTGTACAAAAATTTGCTGACAATTTATCCCGAGCTGGTCAATATTTAAGACCCAATTTATACAATAAATCTTTGAAAGCATCATAATTTTTGGGCTAAAACTAATTGTAAAATAAAACAATATTACCAATTGCAATATATACACTTGATGGCTTTCACTGTGAGGTTTATACCATTGTAAAGATGATTTAATTGTTGTTTAACTCAAAAAGGTAAGGGACAATTTTGTTAAGTATTGGTTTTCGTTTGAGTTATCTTATTATGGAAAATCTGCAAAATCTGTGTTTGAACTTTAATTACTCTCAAGAAATCTTGTCTGCCTCGAATTACGAAGACGAGTTTATAATTACATTGACTCGGTTTCGTATAGGTTTATGAAGCCCAAAACTGTGTGCAACAGAAGAATCTAGTTTTTTCTTAATTTTCAAATAATTAGGTAACTAACCTTTTCGCTGGTATACCAATTCGGTTTGTAATCCTGGGTTTCCACGGTAGCCCGAAGGTTTTTATAAAGTTGTCGTGAAGGTATTTACTTTGTAAGCAGAAAATAGTGTAATACAAGGTTCCACAGCTAGCTAAACACTGAACATTTAAGAACAACAAATATAAAAAATCCACGTACATTACCGAAAACAAGCAGATTCATATGAAATGATGTAATTTATTGTCATTGTGCTGGTAGGTGATAAGCGATAGATAAGATAACTTCCACAATTGAACTAGACAATAAGAAATAAGTTTACACTGGAACGCTGGACGTGATCTTTGTCCGATGATGAATGTAATTGAACCAATGTCATAATTGATTATCGAGCCCCTTGTTTCACTGTCAATTCAGACAAGAAATAGTGAACCGCATACCAATTATAATGCTCGTGTAATTCATAGCTTTACTCAAATTTTAATCAATTCGATATGTCAACCTTGAAAACAAAGTCATTGGATTGGTGTGTGTTGGATTGACATTGAATTGCATCGTAGTTTTGTATAATTTTTATATTATTACAATTTCACATGCACGCTCAATGTCAACGAGTGTAAGCCTTGTATTAGTTTAACTTCTTGGAAAGCATATATTGGTATTTTACAACTGTTACCATGATTACGGGAAGATTGTTGTCAAGAAAAATTTGAACCGATTAGTTAGGAAGACAATGCTTAATGCGAAAAATGGTACGAATCTCTGTCGAAATCTTTATCGGCAATATTCTCATCAAATTTTATCAGAATTCTGACATATTTATTATGTAAAACTATGTTCTCTGAATATTTCAAACACAGATATATTGTTGATGCTCTCACTGAGTAACTGTCACTCGGAGTTTCGGATAATTATATTAATGAAAAAAGTTGAAATTATATTTTAAAAATATTTTCACCAATGATATGATTATTTTTTCGTTTTATTGCACAATTTTATTAAATATTACTTTCTGGGTCGAGATGATTCGTCGTCGAAGTTCAGGTTAAAATTTTGTTCATGAAATTTGTCCCTAGCAACATTGAGAGTTGTTTTATTTATAAAAAAATCGTTTTATTTATGTCCAAAATAATAAAAATGATTTCAACCTGACTGTATTTTATTCGTATTGTTTATTAATTGCTTACTAAACATGTTAAACCCAATATAATATTGTTCCTAATTTTAAAAAAACTTATCAAAATTTTGTTGAAGAATAGTTTTAGTCAATTTAATACGACGCAAATATTTAGTACACCAATATGTAGTATTTATTTAAAGACCCTGTAAACGAGCATTCATATAAAGCTAGCGCTACTTAATAAGTCCATGCACGTGCCATGGAAATACCGCGGACAGACAGACATTTGGTCGTTGCATATAGCTCAATAACGCTTGTACACTATTTTTGCCCCAGCTAATATGCCTTATAAGTCCCATAGTTGCAATTTAAAAACTATGGAAATTTTTTAGCCCACTGTAAGGTACTTATACCTTGTGGTCCTTTGCTGATTAGCCGCAACGAGCACCACCTGCAGGAATTTACCGTTTTCCTGTCATCGGCTATCTACTGGTAATATTATATTTAGTGATCTACCACATAATCCAAATAGTCTACTTAATATCTAATATTTGATAAAATTGTATGTTAACATTTTATAGTTAATTAAGTTTAGATTACATAACATGCCTTTAAATAAAAACCTTAAAACCATAAAATCAAACATACTATTTGGATACCTTGGCATAATTCCATGTTATATTTGTACAGGTATGATTATTATCAAATGTCAATATATTTACGTATTTTATTTTAGTATCAAATTTATTTATTTCCCCAATAAGTTAAAATAATCTGAATTAGATTTCGTTTTTCTCAAATACAAAGCCAACGCTTAAATTCCACAGCCATCTCTATTTTTCAACACAAGAAAAAATGTACGCTGTAAAATAAAACGAATGAATGCCTGTGCTCGTTCTCTGTCTATTTTATGAAACGACCCAATTTTTAATGGTGTAGGTGAACAACTTTTAACAAATTTCTGAAAACCGATTTCGCTACACTTTCCTCTTGCGAGAACCTTTAACTCACGAATCACTTTTGAGGATAGTAGCAGCGATTGACTTCCAACATCCAACATGAATATTACATCCCCAGCACAAACAATAATGGCTGTTACTAGACCCACTTGCACAGAAGCACAAAGTGTTTGACGAAACGCTAAAAAAGTGAAGATTAGTCCTATTGACACAACTACCCCCAGAAATTGAATCAGTGGCCAGAAGTACATTTGCAAACATGCGTTACAGAGATTCACAAAAACTTGAATACGCCTGTAGTAAAATACTAGCAAGAAGTAACTAAATTTAAAGTGGTCATTCCGTAGCTGGTTTTTGAGAATAGTTAACAGTTCGTTTAAACAGCTGCTCAGTTCCTTTAAGGTAACCTGAAAAACCGAAAGTGTGATCATTCCTGTTACACAAGAAGATAGTAATGATGGAATTTTCAGCAGTACAACTATGTCTACAAACGTGTTAAATTTGAAATACTGTTTATTTGACAAAGTGAGGTATATATCCACCAAAGGAATAAAAATTAAATATAAAACCATGCATGATACGTGAGCTGCTAAATGTGAAGCAAAAAGTAGATTGTCGTTATGACGACATTGACTAGACCTACGATAAAATGCTTTATCAGATTTTCTAAGCAAACAATTAAACAGGCTACAGAACTGGGATGCGCACATATAAAATCCTAAACTATAAATAACTTCACCCAATTGCAAAAGAAATTCGAAGCTGTAGAACAAAACTCGAAGTAAGGATCCTCTACTGGTATCCATTGTGTGAAGAATTATTTGAAAGAGTGTGAAGAGTAGTGCGGCAATGATATATAGAAGTAAGGCTACTATTTTCGTGGATTTATCTTTAAAAACTACAAATCGTTTTGTTGATTTGTCATATGTGATTGGAAATAATGAATATGTAGTGTAGTGATGTATGCGACTTAGCCCTTTGACTACTTGAAGATTACGTTTTGATGCCATTTTTTTGTTGTAAATCAACTTTAAAAAATTGAGATGTGAGAGTTGTTGTAAGAAATGAGCTCAGTTTAGAAAGATATTTTTTGCGAAATGTTCTAAAAAACCGTCAACAAGAAGGAATTTCGATAAATTAGCCAAATATAATAACATGTTTGTGTAAAATAGAAGCATATTGTGGATTTAAACCTATTCCATGTCTTACTTTATACATAACTTGTCAACATAAAATTCCAATTAAATGATTAGATATTATTGGCCTTTATGAAACTTGTTTTTGTTTTGATATTTATAAGTATTTTGAAATATTAAATGTCAAATTTAATTATGGTTGGAAACAAATATGGAGTATGGAACATTTGTGGACTTATTGCTTAGCAGCTCAATTAGTTTCCAAATAATGTTAACGAAACTTTATATAACTATGCCAATACAAATAAATGAAAAAATATATTAATTGTTTTTAGTCCAAAATTGACAACACGCTAAATAAATTTGAAACTAGGCAAAATAGTTAAGAAATTATTGGGGTAATATATTACGTATTATGTTTTTCTGTTGGTTATGGTAAGTCTGTGATTTATAATTGTTCCGAGTTTCTAAGCAGATAATACAAGTCGATAAAAATTTAGATGGGGCGAAGATAATTTTTGTTAAATGGTGATAAAAGAAACTTGATTTTAAAATATCATGGGCTCGGTAATGATATCATTTATTCTTTATTTTGGAATTTGTGTTTCTTAGCAATTAAACCGCTTCAGCTTAGTTTTAAAAATGCAATCAAGTAATGGAAACAATGTGAGCATGGCGATTATGGATTATATAAAAGAACACAACAAAGTAAACAGAAAACGAGGTAACTGATTTTCCGTTATTATGGATACAATGCTACAGATGATGAAATGAAGCGTCCTTGCTTTTATTTCTAGTGTGGCGTGGCTAAAGCATTTTTAGATTAAACTACGTAAATAAGCCATTTAAAAAAGGGAAAATAATTGTCATGCGTTTAAAATGACCTAGTTTTTTTGCCTTTTTTGCCCGTAATTTTCCCAAAAAAAATTATTACATGCATTTGGTTTCACATAACATATTCTAAATACAAAAGTATTTCTATTTGAATTAAAAAATAATATATGTTGAGTACAAATATAAGTTTTCCAGGAAATTGTTTGTTCGTTTTACCCCAATACGATTTTAGCGTTATTCGTGTGATAGCATATACGGGATTTGTAGGAATGTCTAAACGTACTATAAGTACGTACTAGTTTTATGCCAAAGGGTCAAATTCTAGGATGGTAATAGCAAATATTCTACGCTTACTGGTATAAAAATATATTTCCATATCCTCGGAATTTCACTAAAGAGTGAGCATAATTAGAAACTTTCCTGGATTTTTTGTATTTTTGGATTTGAATTTTTAGCGGCTACTTTTAATAGAACATTTGACTCGCTTAGTGAACAATATATATATTCAAAAAAATGTTCGATATAAAACATGCACGAGGAAGTATTTGAAATTTCCTAATAAAAGTTATTAAAAATTAAAGTTAGTAATCGTATAGTAGTAGTATTTCCAGTATAAAAAGTAGTCGTTTTTTAAATGTAATGCTGATTGTCTTTTGTCTAAAAGACTAAATTTAGTTTCTTATGCATGTACCTTTCTATATACTAAAATTTGTTTCTTTTTAGCAATGCTTTTACCTATTTCCTGCTTCCAAAAGGTTATTTTAATTCTATATTAAATAGTCAAAAACCACATTGTAAATTTTTGGTCGACATATTTAAACCACTTAGGTGACAAACTGCCACAATCATAGTGGAAATTGTCAAAATACACTTTTACTACCAAAATACAAAGAAAATGTCTACCAGTTTTCCAACCTTTGATCGAGCACTGGTATTTAAAAACCCAACAAAAATTCATGATTAGTAACCATAATCGAATATAGCATTACACAACTCAACACTCATGGACCTAACCAAGCAAACGTTGATTATCCTCGTTTTAACAGAAGCAATTCCGATACTTATTCATTACAAATCTAGTAAAAAGGCGAAGCATTTATCACAGCGGCTGAATAGTTAAAACATGAAAATATTACCATACCTTTTATATGGTGCGTTCACACAATTTTAAGGTAAAAAATTTCAACGTTTTTGCAAAACGTTATTTGAAAATTTCAACGTTTTTGCAAAACGTTATTTAAAGATTTCAACTCTGAAAAATGTAACGAACTGCATTTATTTCAAGTGCGCAAGAAATAGACTTTATTTAAAAATTAATGCGGTTATATACCCGATCGTTTCCACGTGTGACCGCAAAAAGGTTAAATTGGTTGCGAAATATATGTTCATTTTTGGGTGGGGTTCTATAATCCAGGAGTATAAAAGAATCAACGCGCATTACTACCTCTGTCCCAGTTCAAATTAAGACCATGACCAGCACTTTGCATAAAATATTACTTATATACAGTTGAATATTTTTTTTGCTACGTGAGATAAAGCCATTTTTAAATACCGCATTCTTTTGGTTTTACAAAGTTACACTTCGAAACAAAATGACACAAAAGCAACGATCCCAGCCTTGTTCAAAACCAAATTTACCCATTTTACAAATTTTGGCTTTGGAAATCCATTCTTTAGCATTTTGGTATATTCCAAATCTTCCTATAAAATTTAACCGTGACTTGACCGCATTGAAAATTCGTTGATCACATTTGCAGTGGTTTTTTCTTACAATTTCATTTACAAACCTATTTCTTCATGGACTACTCTCAGGCCTTTTAGCTTTATATTACGGAATATTTCAACAATCCAAAAACGATTTTAAATGGGAAAGACTTATCATGTTAGCACTTGTATTTTTCTTCTTCACCGGTTCTACTCTGTTTGGGTATTCACTTCTGAGGATACGACATCGATTGATAAGTTCGTTTAACGAGCTACTCAAGATGAAACGCGCCTTGGAACTTTCGGGTAATAATTTGATACAATATGTTTAGCGAAATTACTTGTAACCTAAGTAAGTTATTTGACTAAATGTTTTTTTCAGGGGATATTCGAGAAACTGACAGAGATTCAGACGGGTATGGAAATGCAATGCTAATTACAGCTCTAATTGGCGGTGGATTTCCATTTGCTTTTACTCTGGTAGCCTTATATATGAGCTATGACACTGCCGACTATATCCTCAAAATGGTGCTGCCTAGCCCAACACAATGGGATACTACAACTGTTTACGGCACATTAGGTTTACGTGCAATTCTCTTATTTACGGCAGGATTGGAAATTAGCAGAAGTGGAAGTTATTTTCTCATCTGCATTCTTATTGTAGGAGATCATTGTAGCAAAGTAGTGGAATGCATGAAAAATCTTCGATTTCCCATATTTGCATATCTATATACTATACTACGAATAGTATATGGAAAAATTCAAAATTGGTTTAATTGGTTTCTATATGTTTTGGAAGCTACATTTTTCTGGTGCAAGGTCATTTTCTCATATGTCGTTATTGTGTGCTTTGATAGAGTTACACTGTAATAATTTACATTGGAGCGGCTATTGGGGTTGTGTCATGTCTACTTATGCAAGTAACTTTGTTACCCGATGTTGTTGACGCGATTGTGTTAACGAGAAATGTTGTGGATATTCAGAGAGTAAAAGTGAAGACAATATTGTCTCGAAAAAAGTTAAAGATAAATTGGAAAAATCTAAAGATTGTCATGTCAATTCGTCCGATTAATGTACTATGCGGATCATTTAAAATAATTGATATGGCATTTTTGAGGGAACATTTTGAATTGTTAACGGCACGAATATTTGATGCGATCATGATTTCTTGAAATAATTTTGAATTTTATAGTATGTTATTATATGAAGATTCTGTTTAACAAAAGGTGATTTAGGTAAAGTTAGTATTTGTTCGACTATTTTTAGTTAAAAAAATTAATTTTATCATGGTATATTTAGTGTAATTACGAATTACCCTAAAACGTAAAAAGGCCATGAACTAAACCTGCTTTGTAAAATAAATACTGTAGAATGCTTGATTGCTTTAAAAACATCATTGCTCAAATTTCCGTGTTATTATTTACTCGTTTATTTACTCATTAAAATGGTTTTGCAAAGCAATTGATTGGTATATCGGTTGTTATGGATAATTTTTTAAAAATTACAATTTCTGGTACGAAACCATTGAAACTTAATTACCATTTTGTCTTATTGTTTTTGGCGATAAAGGAAAATAGGTCAGATGTTCTTGAACACACGTAGAGTTACCGATTTCCCATATTTGCTTAGCTCAACACAAATTTTACGAGTGGTGTAAAGAAAATAAAAAAGCTTGATATTTGAATAGTAGTTAAAGAACTACAAATTGAAAACAATATTGTATTAAAACTAATGTTTATTAAACGGTTTTCAATTGAAATTGTCTAATTTAGTACACACGCTTTTAGAATAGGTTGGAAAAGTTGCGCGGGCGACGTAGACAAGATGTTGATGGAAGATGGTCAAAGTCGCCAAGTCTCTCATCGGT
>JAQFZG010004983.1:0-10953 GCA_034695465.1 Entomobrya nicoleti
TTTATGTTCAGGTCTAAACGCATGGTTTTCCTGTGTGATTTCTACAATAAACCAGGAACATGAGATTGCGTAGGAAACTGAGGATAGCTGGAAATAAAAATTCGGTCATGTATTTGTTGTATTTAACTGCTGTACTTTAAAAAAATTGAAATATTTATTTAAACTTTACTTACAATTACAATGACAGCAATTATTCCAACAAAACCCCTCACGAATTTAGAGTTGTTCATTTTAAATGGTGTAGCAGTACTTGTAGGACGAACTGAAAGTTCACCAATTTCTACATAATTTACCATGGTAACAATCTAGCTTTCAAATCGGAAGATGGTTTTATTTCACTTGATTATCTCGAGGTGTTACAAAATACAATATCTGTAAAGAGGACACCGCCAAACAAATAAAACTTGCACATATTCATCGTTAAGCTACCCAGTAGAAGCAATTAATTATTTTAAAGTGGCTTTTGTCACCGACGTAGTTTGTGGTAAATAGTGAGACAATATAGGAATTACTTGTTGCAACCACAAGATGATGCACATTAAAACTTACTAAGTTTGATACTGAGTAGCCTTTGTTGCGAATCACACAAAATCTCAAAAGAAAACGAGGAAAATTTACCACTCAATTGTTTTTAATATTTGTGTATTTTATTTTATGACTGCAGTAATAAAATGTAAACAGGAAGTTTAGCGTTTCTTTGTAATATACGTCATAACACAAAGTTATCTTATTTTATGTCTTAATCAATTACACATTTTGTATTCAATATATTTGCGGTTAGAAAATGACTTAAGCTTATAATATTATTTCCTTGTACATATTTTGCATACATCTAAACTTTTTTTTACAGAAACTATATTTTTGTTGTATTCACTACATAGATGTCACGCTATAAACTTAGTCTATATATTATGTTAAAAACATGAAACAATGGTTTATCACAAAATAGGAAAATTTAACGTAACACTAGTAAGATGAAATATATTTACAGCCAGGCGACAAAATTACTTGTGTACGATATATTCTAACTCTAACATTTACAACTTAAATTCCATAAAACTCATTGCTAATACCAAACTTTGTACTTAATCCCACAATCACACTTCCAATCAAAACACTCAACCCATTTAAAATAAATGCATAACTTATAGCATATTTAGAATTTTGGACGTCGGGGTTCTCAAATATATCCGTGAAGTGCTCCTGTGTTTGTTCATTAAACATAGAAGCGGTTGCAAGAATTCCATCCTTCTTTGTAAAAGCAAATGGAAGAAGGAACGCCACAATGCAAAGGGTCAGTAGGAATACTTGTATAAAAATCCAGGAGGTCGCTGAACTCTTAAGATTTTGTCCACTGCAGTTACAAAGGAGACCAAGGGAAGAAAGTGTTTGAATAAGTGAAAGAAGTATGCCGACAGAGTAACATGCCAGCAAAATAATATGGTAATCGTCATTTATAGAGCTGTACTCCCCTTCTTTCTGAGCCACTTGTGAAACAATCCAAGCGCTTGTTGATAGATAAGCTCCTGAAGCCATCTATTAGATCAAATATTATAAATATATTTAGTCATTTGTGTTTATATTGATATGAGATGTAAATAAAAATAGAACGTTGCATTTTGGAATGAAAACTTTACAGTTTAAAATTATGTACTTACCATGGTTACAAAAGCAACCATTCTGACCAGCCAAGTTGCCCAGGTCGACACCATATCTTAAGATTTAATTTTTATAATTATACAATATTTAAGCGTGTACATGCAAAGTATCTCTGTATGTTTTAACTAAATGAAAAATCAAAATATTTTGTCAAATGGAGCACTTTACATGGTTTTGTTAAACGGAAATTTGTGGTATACAGAGTTATGACTTACAATGCACAAACAAGATTTTAGCTGTATAGAATTCATTTGAAATCAGCTTCTTTAGTGGTAACCAATTATTCCGATTATCAAATGTATAGAGTTCTACTGTTCAACTAGTTTTCGTGGAAAAGTACGTAAGATTCACCACTATGTACGTTTTACTTCTTATACACCGCAATGCGTCATAAATTCGTGAGAAATTCGTGTAAAAAATTATAGTTGTTCAGAATATTGGACTATTTGTAATTGACGTTTTAATTGGGAGCCCAGAATTGTAAGTTATCAAAGGAAAAACATCAGATAATTAACGAGTGGGCGTTACAGTATTAAATTAAAGAGAATAGTTTTCGAATACAACATGTTTTGGATTATTTTTTTCATTTAGTCATCTCAAAAAGGACATTTCTTAAGTTATTTCCTTCGCCCTTAACTTTGACCGAAAATCAATTACTTAAATTTAGAGAATTTGATTACATTGTAATGTTAAAGTTGTATATCTCTTATATTCCCAATATTATAAGTGATAACTTTTTATACCAAAACTTGAGCTTTATCGAATAACGATAATGTTTAGGTTCCTTTTTGTATTTTCATTTTGGTATACTTCTTAGAATGCATTTAAGAAAATATGTCGTCGTAATGTCATACCATATGCAATTCAACATAAAATAACGTTTTCTAACCAAATGATATTAATATCATTATATTTGCATTATAATTTAATTTTGGAGGATTTTCAATTTACTTACAAAATCCGTATCAACATATCAGACAAATAGTATTTGAGCTATGCGAAGTGTTTTGTTTTCCACATTTTGAAACACTTATGCATTGCAACGTACACTTTCATCTGATGTAAGAAGCTTACGGTTATTATAACTTCTTCTGTCATGAAAGTAAGTATGTTTCGTAAAATGTACTCGTTTGTATTTCTGTATACAATTTGCTTGGGCGTTGAATCCCATACAATTTTCAGATTATTTAGCAGTTGTACCTTTGTTTTCTTACGAATATTTACAAATGAAACCAGTAGTTCCTTCGATTCTTTATTATCTTCGCCAAGTTACTACGTCAATTTTCAATTCGTCATGTTCCCAGATAACAATAAAAACCACAAACTACTATTAAACAAAACCACTCACGTTAATTTTCTAAATTTCACAAATATTCATTGGAAAACTTTTTTGAAACAAAACAATACAAAATCGTATTGCACCGTAAGAATCAACGAGATCCACACAAAACTGGTTATATCTGAGTCCGATTTTCTTTTTGACGTCACATCTCATATAAAATTCCTAATTAAAATATCATTTCCAGCTAATTATATTCTACTCGTTTTAAGCCAACCAATAAACTACACTTTCACCAAATTTTACTTGACTATTCCTGAGCACCTCCAAATGACCAAATTATTTCTGATTGAAATAAACACTACCAAAATTTACTTTGGCTGCTATATTTGTTCAAAGTTTGGGATTACAACAGAATCAAATGAATACCAGTTTCAGAAGAAAATGTCATCTACTGCCATTTTCATTCGAGTAAAAACTATACCGCCAAATTTGAAACCCATACTTAGTTACTGGAAAAACTTTCACAGCAAATTAAATAACTTTGGCGTCAAAGCATACAACGAATTATTGCAAATGCGTAAATCCCTATACAGCTGCACCAACAAGCCTTTGCAAGTAAAAGCTTATGGTTCAAGTTTGTATAAGCTTGAAACCGAAGAATACTGTACCAAACTTATAATTTTCGAGAAATTGAATTGTACTTCTCTCTACTGTGTCGAAATAATGACGGAAAATATTCGTTATTTCGGTGCAGTTTCAAATGACAAAAACTTGTATACGGAGAATCCCATACCTATTTCACAATCTGCTGAATTCGACGGCCTTCGATTCTTCATAGTTCTTGGAAAGGACGAAAGTGGGCAACGATTTAAAATGGCTATACTAAATTTCCTGTTACCACTACCATATACCATTTGGTTAGGTATATTTTTAAGCTTTATCAGCTTTTTAATATTTTTTCGACTAAGTGGGATGAGTCTACCTTTATCAGGATTTTGGCTTTATTCTGTTGCGCTTGACCAAGGTGATAACATGGCTAAATCACGAAATCGTTTAAATTGGTATCTAATTATAATTTGGCTATTGATGATGTTAGTGTTGAAAAATGCGTACAACTGCAAAATGTATTCCCACTTGACTAAGTCTCCGGAACCTCAAAATATTCCAAAAACTTTTCCTACCTTGCTAATGGACTCAGGAACGAATTTATTAGTAGACTGGGTTTCTTATATAAATATTGTTCATCATTTAAGGATTTTCCAGGAATCCGGTGCAATTAACGGTATTGTACATCAACATATTCGGAAACGACTGAAGCCAGTGACAACACATCAACGGGAAATTGATTGGCTTCAAAATATTACTAATTATGGTACGGTAAGTTACAAGACTTGGACCGACAATAGTACAGAGTCATTTGTACAGATTAGTACGGCAAAAAGGTTTGCCATGATTTATGACGTAATTGGTTTTAGAGGCTCGACGACTACTAGATTTCTAAAACCTTTGATATCCCATTTTGGCAAAAGACATCTCGTCGATAACTCAAATGATCATATAATGCTGGCAACGCCAAAGCTTTGGTTTATTCAGAAAGAAATGTTCTTTCTGGAAACATTTAAGCGGAATATTTGGCAGTTGACAGAAAGTGGAATATTTAAAATGTTCCGAAGGAACTATGACTTGGCAATTCAAGTGAATGCTATAAGACAAGTTGTATCCAGTGGAAAGTTTAAAGATAACTTTATAAATGCATTTACATATTCAAGTTTAGTTTTAGATGGGAACGTTGTTGAAATGGATAATAATGTGGAGATGATAAAGTTTGAAAATATTCGTGCAGCATTTATTTTGTTTTATATACTTTGTACTCTATCCTTTTCTATATTTAGTTTAGAGTTAATTTTCATTAAATGTATTACGCATTATTAATATAAATGCAAGGCAAGTATGAAAGAAACACTCTTAAATATTTTTACAAATTCTACTATCAAACTACGTAATTGTTTAAAAATCAATATGTTATTTCGATTACATATTTGCTATTATTGCAGTTAAAATATATCTTGTATTAGAAGTGGTCTTACTAAAAAATACTAAGCTTTTGGCTAATATCAATCATTTAAACCAAACGTATTTTTTTTACTAACTTTTTGTAAAATTCATTATCGTTTTTTTACAGATATAAGAGCGCTATATATAATTTATTTTAAATCATTAAACAGCCATTCCTGCGGCTAAAGAGTAAAATTGGAACGGCAGACTGTACGACGATGTTATGTATACATAATTAGATTTTGATTACATACACTGGCATAACTTGTATGTGCATTGTTTTTATGCCACTTTGTAAACAAGAAAGATTTATAAATTGAAATTAAATCATGAAATATTAAAACTTAATTGTATGTGTAAAATTATGTAAAAACCCAAAACAAAATCCATGGCGAAGATACCTTCGGATGATGCGATAGACAGCATGGCAAAGATGAATGGGTATTTAATCACAATAACTCTTAGCACATCTATTTTGCACTATAAACTAAAGCAGATAAGTGCCGACACATCCAAATTGAGAATTGCAACGCATCGTATTCGTGGTAGTCGGTCATCATCAGGTCCTGCAGACACACTACTTGAAACTGGGGGCATTGACTGTCGCTTTCCTAAGGGTACATAATTATGTGGAATTTGTTACCAAAAACCTTTTTCAAGCATGTCAAGGTAAAGCCTTGGGCCTTGTCCACTTCGTTCTCATCGAAGACCCTTGACTCTTCCATCTCAAAGTAAAAGGCAAAGGTTTGCTAAAAAAAATTAATGAGATATTTTTTGTTCGTTTTACTTTTTAAGTACCTTGGCAGTCAACCGTTTTGAATGTGAAGCTTCTCAAACGACAGGTAGCTGCGTCCAAGACAAGATGGTAAATATTTGTATAGAAAATTGTAAATGCCAAGAATATTATCGTTATCAATGGTGAATTCAATGTAAGCTGTCATATCAAAATCCATCAGTCTTGAATAAACTAATACGTCGTATTGAGAGTGAAATTGTCAAGTCAGAAAGTAGAAATGGAAATAAGTAACCAAAAATTGCGTGTTTTTTCCCCTATAATTTTTTTCAAAATTACCTGGGCTGTACACAAACAGTTCATTAAGACTAATTGAAGGACAGTAAAAAATTATATTTGGTAATATACAGGTAAATAAATTACACAAACGAGAATTTTAAAGAATAATTATAATGAGGTTGATGAGACATGTTTTAAAATGCGTGGATTTTTTTTTACTCAAAGAAAAAAATTAAGTTGTTACAAGCAGTCTTTCTTATTGAAACATTTGACACATATATTAATTGTTTTTAGCTGGCAACTTGACGTTCTTGTCAATTTTTGTAATTAATTCGTTTACCATGGCGGGGACCTCGTTTTGCGATTTCTGGTGGCAGTACAGTTGGCACAAAATTCGGCTCGTTCTTCCTTTCTTCCATTTCCTTGTAGTGTTTCAGCTCTCTCCCCTTGCAAGCATAGTGCATGTATTGATTCTCTTCGTACTTGTGCAAATCTTTAAAATTCTTCAAAACTTTCCATGTTGCTTCAGCTCCAACTCTGACTTTTGGTTTTACGCCAAATTGATTGTTCACGATAACCTTTTTGCAGGTAACACATTGCAAAAGGCGTTCAGGCAGCTTTTTCATCTACAAAAAGAAATTAACGGTTCAAAATAATTACTATTTAAATATACGAGATGGTATTTTTACACGGTTCGACTATGACCAAATATAGTACATCTGACATTCTAATAGAACCATTTTTAAGAGTAACCTCAAATGATTGATTTGATTAAAGATAAATTGTACATGATTGACGATTACTACTATAAATTTACTAAGTTAATAAGTTACATGTGACCACAAATTGACCTAATTATTAATTAATTAAGTTTACTAATCAATGTTTTTTAGCGTAAAACACATACAAGCTGCGCATGTAATACTAAAACTAAAAAATAAAGATTTTTTTTATAATGAACTTCGGATTTTAAAAATACGCTACTGAATAAGCACTGGTTAATTAATTGATATATTAAAAAGACAACTGAATTGCTACATATAATGCCAAATGCAAAACTTGAATAAAAATATAGAATGCTTTTGGTACAATAACGCCTAAAAATCTATTTTCACATTCTCTAATCCAATAATTTGCGAGTTAATTGTGCATACTTAATACTTACCTTAATTGAATTATGTGTAATTCACGAAAGTTACACGTTAGAATTTACTAACTCACGTCTGTTTTCTAATTGATTGTGTATTTTTCTTGCTTTTAATATTTTTTGAAACTAAAATGTCGAAGGAGTCCCACATGTGTGTCTTGTATGAGGTCTGGAAAGCATATGGTGTATGGTTTTTCTATTTGTTTGACCAACATGTATGAGTAAATGGGATATGCTATAATGAAGTCGGGTTTCTTCACAATTATTACAGTTTAACATAAAAACGCAATAATTTTTGTTTATAGAACTGTGTGGCAGTCAACAGTTTTGCATGTGAAGCTTCTCAAACGAAACGAGAAGTAAATAGCTTTCTTCAAGATAAGATGCCTATAAAGCAACGCAACAAGATTACACCACAGAAGGATATCTAGCATTTCTACTAATATTGAAATTTGGAAAGAAAAAACTTTTTTGAATGGGAAAAGATATACAAAGTTCAATATTTTTAATCTTTTCAAAATAAACATTCATTTACCTGTTAATTATAATTATTTGTTAATTTTTAATAAATAAAAGATTTTCAATCTGATTCCCTCATTTCTAAAAACCTTCATAACAACCTGTTCAATAAAACTTGTATCACCACACTTCTCCCTGTTTCCATCACCGCCTCCAACCAAGTCCCATCTTCCTTCCATGTGAAGCACCACCCCCACATCAAATTAAAGCAGATACAAACCAATAAGCTAAAACAGGTTCTCATATCAATCCAACCTCCAATCCAACCAATCATTGACCCCTTTGTCACAATTTCCCTGCCTTCCTTCTCCTTGCGCCACTTATCAGCCATCTTCCCCGACACTCCAAAGGATCCCTCCAGTACCAAACGACGTAATTCCGGAAGCTTCATAAATCCCAGTTCGAAAGCCAAATCCGAAGGAACGTTTCTCACTCGACCTTGCTCATTAATCTTCACAAGATCACCTTGCAGCACCAGCGACTCCAACATTTTTAAATCCCGAATACTGCTTGTGTACTTCCCTTCATCTCCCAAGTCACCATCCAAAAACCTGCCCCACAAAGCTGAATCCCCCTTCAATCTTCTAACCATCTCCAATCCAGCTCCAATTAATAACCCATCAATCTCCTCCTCCAATGTAATTTCCCCAACGATATTTAACTCCAAAGATCTCAGTTGACCCATCTTTCCAAAGATGTACCTCAATCCATTCAATTCTTGTGGATCCACCAAGCCAAGTTGTAAGTGAACTAACTGTGGAAATGATCCCAAGATTTGCTCCATATTTTCCCTTGAAAATATTACACTACGAACATGATACTCTCCCGAGTCAGTTAACAAGTAGAGTGCCAGTGAGCTTACACTCCAGAACACTGAACTGCGGCACCATTCTCCAAAAAAGATGTCACCCGAAATCTGGCGAAATTTCAACTCCTCCAGTTTGGGTAGCCTTCCTCCCAAATCATCTTGAAGGTCATTTTTATCCAGACGCCATGAGTTTCCCAGAATTTTCATCTTTTTCAAATTGGTCATTCGGGGAAAGTTGAGTGCCACTTGAAGATCCCTATTTTGGTGGAAGATGGGCCAATCAATTCCAAGTTCCAACTCTTCTAGCGATAACGCCCATTGATTTAAGCATCTTGACAAAATGTGAAGGTCCTCCTTGTCCACTAAGTTATTTCTGGTGATGATATTTAATTTGAGAACTCTCATCTCCTCCAAAATGTCGCTCCTTCGAAGAACCAAAGTGGCAAGGCTCAGCCGAGAACACATTTCCATCCGAGTGATAATCCGGGGTAAGCTGATACATTTGAAGGAGAATGTGTCCAGGAAAAGTGACAATCTTAGCGGAGGAACCCAGTTGTTCCTTTTGTTTTTGGTGGAATTCAAGAACTTTGGCAAATTTTGAAAGGTCAAGAATATGAACGGCTGGCCTGCTTTCCGGAAAAGTAAATTAACTTCAACTAGCCAAGCGCTGCAGACAAGACGAAGTCTTTTGGCAGTTTGAGTACACAAAATCCTCTGGTCCTTCTGGTTGCTATTCTTCCGCTCTGTTTTCCTCCGTTTTTGGAGGACATGCTTCAGAATTACTTGCAGAATCTGCAATTGATAATATGACAGACTTTAACATTCAATTACTTAAATACGCAATGATTAGAAAAAATAGTCTTATAAAATATTATTTCGACATTTTTTACCACAGGATTTTGAAACACTTTTTCGTGCACAGGTATCCTCCTTTCTTTAGTGGTGTTGGTAATGTCAGCAGAACTCAGAGGATTTTCAGAAGAACACTTGGAGCGTGACCGGAAGTATTTAATCAGTGACATTTTTTCTGCTAATCTTTCTCATAAAAATGGAATATGAAAGTTAAATTAATTCTAAATAAAATTCAATTTATTATTTCATTAATTTTTAATCATAATAAAAAAGTTGAAAGTATTTAAAAATAAATTATATCATAATCATATTCCTTATCAGCATTGATAAATATCCATGGAAAAATCAACATCATCATCATTACTTTACCGGAGCTGGAAGTGTGCGTGCGTTAAAAAATATAGCAGAGGAAGGGGTACACTGAGACATTTAATTTTTCAAGAATTGCATTTATTTTTAAAGAGTTAAGAAATATTTTAATCAGTATTTTTTTTTGTAAACTCCAATGACCTATTTAATTACTCATCTGAGCACTCTAAATGAACTGCGCATCAACAAACACAAAGTTGAACATAAAACGAGTATCAAATATATAAGCAGTTAAATTATTCATTGATCTTTGTGCTTTCTGTCACTTTAAATTACTCAACCTGTCATGAGTTACGTACGATAAACTATTTAATAGCGCATTAAATTATGATGACATGACATCTCGTTTATAAATGAAAGATATAAATACTAAATACATTAAAAAGATAAGCTGACGAAAAAAACACTTGAATCAGGAAAAATTCTGAGAATTGTCTTTGAATACTTGTTTTCTGGACGCCATCCTGTCCAGAAAAGCCAAGCCAATAATAAAATATTTTTACTGAACTTTTTTTTTCTCCAACAACTTATTTCCTCAAAATTAATTAAACGAAGATTTAATATTTTTTAGCTGACCAGTTTTAATTAAGAATTCTTTCAATCAAGTAGTAATTGAGTTGCAATAAAAATGACACGGAAATTATTTGAGCGAAATAAGTTGGTGGTGATTTTAACACTGTTTTGTGTATTGGCAGTGCTCCCTGTGTATTCCTTTCCGGAATCATTATCGGAGGTAAATTTTTGTAATGATTACTTTTTTTTTGTAAAAATAAACAAGTTTATAATTTTGAGAAAATTATTTGTGTTTAAATTTTGTAGGAAATTTCCAGAAGGCACCATCATGGCTTTATGCATAGCTGTAATTGTACTCAGCAAAAGATGACCATCCGTGCTGAAACCGTAGAGCTGAGTAAATTTGCCAATGAAGATGGTGATTTGTGGTGTAAATGTGCGAGAAAGCTGGAAATATTTGCTCTGGACTCAATTAAATTTGATTGTGATATTAAATCTGGGGAAGGGGGTCTTTCTGTGGTGGTCATAGCTAGAAAATGGATAATAAGTGGGAGAAGACTTGTGGATTTGAGCGGATGGTGGGGTGGAGCAATGGAAAAAGCAGGGGATGGCAATCCAAATGGGGAAGATGGGCTTCCGGGATTACCTGGTAAGAATGGAGGAAGTTTTTATGGAGTTTATGAGCAAGTTGTAAGGGAGCCGGGGATGTCCACGTTGAAAATAAATGTGGATGGAGG
>JAQFZG010004984.1:0-10953 GCA_034695465.1 Entomobrya nicoleti
ACTACACTAATCTTCCTTGCATTCCTTGTTCCTTTATTTTTGTAAATTATACAACCCAAAATATACCCCACATAAAAATACTACTCAAAGACGGGAAAATTAAAACTGCGCTTCAAATTTTTGAACAAACAGAAGTACTTGTAATACGTAAGTTTTATGATAGCGTATATGGTTTTTGAAGTGCGTTAATTATTAAACGTATTAGTTATTTCCTTGGTTACGTATATTGTATAAAATAAGCCAAATATCTAAGTGGTTGACATATGTATGCATGTTATTTTAAAATAAAGCCACGAGTATAAGTTTTTAGTATTTAAATATCAATTTTATGTTGCCGACAGAACACTAAATCGATGTTTGCAGTCACATCTTTTTGAAAGAACGCCCGTATCATGTTCATTTCTATACCAGGCCACTTTCCACGAAATACTCGTGGATGAACTTTAGTTCAATACAAAATTAATTTTATGGCTTACACATACTCACGTTTTGTTTACTGTTTTGTGATTAAGAATTAATCAATATTTATACTTGTGCCAAACTTAAGTATGCGTTTTAAATTTTTTATTGCCTAACCTGTTATTTAGCCAGATAGTTATTTACACAGTAGAAAATGATCAAACAAGATTAAAATACAAAATGAAATAAAAAATAGAAATATAATATTCGACATGAGGTACAAATGTAAAAAATGCTGAGTTCATGTGGAAAAATATGGGTTTACATTTTATAGGATTATGTTAGTACATTATATTTTATGTATAGACCAACCAACCAAAATGTTAGATTTATTAAAAGCAGCGCTCCATTTTACAGTAACATCATAGCAGTATATTTTATGCTGCTTATTCATAATTAAATTTATTATCCTGCCAAGAAACTTAAACATAATAAAATACATTCATCTACAGTTATTTTGCTAGAGATACTAGCAAAAATTGTGCCGTCAAATTTACAGCAACGTCGAGGCATTTCAACGCAGTGAGCTTCTCCACAAAATTGTTATCCCCAAATTTGATTTTTATTTTGGCACAGGATCTCCAAAACCGTCGAACCCATTTCATGTTTTTTCTACTGATAAGTTGTAACTTAAACTTACTAACCTGAACTAAATACCATTCAGACTGAGTGCGAACCGTTACCATTTCGCTTAATATAAACACGAGAATAAACATACTGTCAGGAATTGCTAAACCATAAGTTGCAAGAACCAAAACATTAGTTTCTTGATTATTTCCACTGAAACATGTGAATAAACGAGCTAGACTAATAGATAGTGCCAATGTTGAACACGCCATCAAAATTCCCACACAGTTTTTCTGGATCTGATTGTAAAGTGTATTAGGAATTATTGCTTCCCTGTATATTTTCAGGCTATTGTACACATTTCCACTTTCAGGCATTCGGTTTGTTGAAAATTGGAATAATTCTTGTTGTATGATAGGGATAACGATTAGGAATGCAGCAGTTATAAAACTAGCGCAACTAGTTGTGAAGTTCCACATACAAATATTCACCATGAATACAATTAATTTGACTAATATTCTTTTGACGTGAATGACAAGATCAAACTTAATTAATATAGAGTCGTCGTAGCATTCCTCCAAAGGAAAAGCTCCTATCAAAGATGTTTTACATGGATTTGTCCAGTGAAATCCAAACACAATGAATGGACCGATTATGTTTGCGGAAAGCAGCATCAATGGAATACAGCACAAATTCAACCGCAATTTAGAAGAAGTGAACTTCTTACTTGTTTCCAAAATATTGTTGAGATAGAATCCTAAAATGGGCCAGTGTACCCTTGATAATTGAACTAAGGATTTACTGGTCAGCAATATTATAAATGTGAACAATCCAAGTATTTTGTCAAATGGGGATTGTCCTTGGCTGAGTGTCCACTTGGATGAAATGAAAAATTGACAGAGTTGTAGCAAAATTAATGAAGTGCAAAAAATGCTTTTATACTTCAAACGATTTATTTTTGCCTTGATATTCCTGGAAAACTTAAAAACTTGAGAATACGCTTGTGGTTTTTCCAAATATATTGGTATGCTGTCGTAAAATGTTGAATTATTTGCTGCTATTTTAAGAAGAAAGGTTTTCTCGAAAAGGTTTTTTGAAGGCCTTCTTCGACTTGGCAGTTTTATCTTTGAAGTGTAAGTTTGTAGAGAGAAGTATCTTTTTAACAAGATATTTCGAGAAAGAAATTCATTTAAAATTTCCATTGCTTTGGTTCTGCTGTTCCTTGAATACCTATTTTGCACTAAAACTCAACCTACAATAGGCCTGCATTTAGCCATCTGTCTTATATCACAAATAAAGTCTATAAAAATATTTGCTTTTAAGTTGGAAAATTTAATGTACGATTTTTTTGCTAACTGAACAAAGAAAATGTCAAAGACAAGAATGTGATATAGTGGCTGTTGGATTTTGTTTAAATTTTGGAAAACAACCAATGTAGAAGTTTGTAACATTTCTCTTGTACAATTTAAATGAACTTTTAATACAAGGAAATAAATGAGACATATTCCTATCTAATAGTTTTACTAATTGTATGTAATATATACTAATAATACGTTGAAGAGCACTGTCATTATTATGGTAAACTGCTCTAGCAAAACTGTATGTTTGACCTGGGAACACACATTGAGCTTGTTTTAAGCCTATGAGTTTCAGCTATATAAAAAATTAAGAATACTTATATCAAAGTATTCATTAAAAATGCCACGCTTTATAAGATAGCCACGCACGCAGGGTATAAGTCAATAGCATTATTTGTTTGTAAAATAGCTATTTTATCGACGGTGGGTTTTCCATTTGACAAAATATATCATTTTCACAAGCTAGACAGCTAAACTACGTTTTGAGCAATTATATATTCATACCGATCGCTCGTTTTTAACCTTTTAACCAAGTTCCTGAGAAATATTATTTGAACGAATGTCTACCACTTAAAAGCTGTAATATTACTATGTATATTTATATATAAGCCGCAACAAATTTAAATACGCGTTGTCTTAGAACACTTAGAAGACAAGAAATAAAGATCTGAGAATAATTCATCGATAAAGCCTAACAGAACTCTGTACAGTATAAACAAAATAGGATGCACTACCAAACTGAGCATTAAATGGACAAATATCCAACAAAATGATTTATTATTCGTCTTTTAAACGCTCGCTGCATCTCTACAAATATATATTTTTAAATAACTCATGGTTTAGTATGCAACCTTTTTACGTTGAGATCTGGCGCCGCAAAAACGACCCATTTAATTGTATACTGTAATTTTTTTTAACTAAAGAGTGGATATCATGAATATTCGGCGTAAATATTAGATTACATAGTGCGTTTCATAATTCCGTAGCCACGATCAAATATCGATATCTAAGCAGTAAGTTAACGAATTGGGCAGATGTTGATATGATCAGATAGCCAAGGTTCTAACTTAATAATATGTCCAACCATTGGTATCTTTGTACTTCTGTTCATTAGTGGCAGCTCAGAAACCAAAAAGATGTAAAACTCCAATTAAAAAAGAATGTCATTTTACAACTGTTTTATATTTCGAAGGTTTGCCTTGAAGTTTGGTTATGTAAAAACAACGCATTGTTTATGATTCATTATCACCCAGATTTTGAGCTTTAAAGAGAGCCGTCAAAAGTTTCCTGCTGACGAAATTTGTGCCCAGCAGAGAAGCTGAAAGAAAAATTGTCAATTTACCAAAATTATTAAAAAAGTTTAAACATAAAATGAGATGCTGGAGAAGGAAAACATGTCTCGAAATATCCAAATAGCATTAAAAGTAAAGCATGATATGAGTAATAATTGGAGTACTTTATATTATCTGTGAAACTATATTTGACAATATGCCGGCTGGATTACTCAAAGTTGGCATCTCTTGAAATACAAAAGCGCAAAATCAGATTTTGATGAAAATCATGCCCCCAGCCGTTTCAAGGTTTTCCACTTCCCAGACCAAATAGTAGCCACAATTCAACTATCCGTTTAATTTGATTAGTGTAGAACCAAAATTATGACATTCTACTTCGAAATAAGTGAGTAAGGTGAATTTGAAATTTGGATTAAGAAAAATGTCCCAAAAATCCGGTTTTTGACTAAATTACCTTTGGCCAACTTACTCTTACATAGATCTAGCTAGACAAAAATCCTTCGGCATATTTTTAAGTTAAAACAGTGGTTATCTTCTCATATCAACATCTGGTTTGTTAATCATTTAACTACTTAGATATCACAATTTATATTTGGCTACGGAATTATGAAACGGACTATGTATGTTAGTTCAATGCGTTCAGTATGGAAATAGGTTTTTATTGGGAAAAGGTTTTGCATGTGTACGAAGGTTTATGTAAGCAAGTACAAACTCGGCAATGGGCAAAATACGTAGTCATTATGAAAATATAATCGTAAATTAGAAGTATGTTAACCAAAATTGTGAGAATAATATACCAAACCTCACTTTTTTACTGAAAAGTTTTACATATTTGAATACGAGCAACACAAGAGTACATAGTGTCAGCGTATGCTTTTTGATGTCCATTAATTATTACATAAAGTAGTCTGCTCCTTGGCCACGTACTTAATAAATAATATAGCAAAATAGCAGACATATGTAAGCACGGTATTCAAAAAAATACTGCCACGAATTTTAGTTTTTTAGTCTTTAAATAACTATTTGATTAAACTACCGGTACAAAGGACATTTTCAATATTTCTTTTGAAAGAACACCCAAACTATGTCAATTTTAAATACTTATCTAGACTTTTAAAAAGGCATGTGGACTGTGGACAAACTTTAGTTCACTAAACAAACTCTTTACGTTTGATGTAATATTTTATAATATTGACTCAATCAATATTTATACTCGTGCCTTAATTTAGAATGCAATGTAAATTTCTACTTTGTCTCTTTTATAATTTTTAAACATTAAAATCCACCGAAAGACTACTTCGTGAACACTTGACCTGGATATAGTTAATAAATCTTACATTTGGATACTTACGCTACAACCATACATAACCATACATAACTAAATTCTTAAATTTCAGTTTTTTTTACAAAATATCATTTAAAAATTCCAACAAGCATGTTACTTCAACATAAAAAGTATTTGTCACTTTGGTGCAAACTTCTTGAAAAACTTTCAATTTCCTTATGGCACTGGAACAGTTATTCTAGCACTTTAAATATTCGACCTACTTGTGCTGGTAGTGCTAAAAAATGTAGAAAAATGCACCTTGTAATAATCGTAGTGATTTTATTACAAGGCTTACAATATTACAAGTATAGTGAAAACCTTCATAGTTTCACATTTTTGGATGCAATTCTCTATGGATTGGTTTTAATGTCAACGATACCTCAACATTTCCTACTACGAACATTTTTCTTTAAAGCAAGTCAATTTTGTACATTTGTAAATGCTAATATTCAACTATCAAACTCCAGTCATATAACGATATTTAACAAAAGAAATGTTTCGTGGTACGAAAAACTTTGTATATTTGTTGCATACCTGATTTTGCCAAGCGTTACAATATATTCATTTGCAATTATTTTCGGACTTCATTGGTGGTTCCCTAGTAAGCCATCCTTAGCAGGATATTTTCTGTTATTTGGATGCAATTCCTTTGTTCATACAACTAATGTTAGTATTCATATTTTACAATGCTTTGTCAAGATAACTGTGTTAACTGTAAATTTCTTGTTTATGCTTGTTAGTACGTACTGTGTAGGGTTCTCGGTAGCCATTATTGAAATAATTTGTGTTTCAAGTTTTTACGATGCTCTTAATATTTTTCAGAGAAATGCTTATAAAGAAGCGCAGTATTCTTTTTGCAGGTGTATTCAAATTTTTAAACACTGTACTTAATGAGGTTACTACGGAAATAATAACACCGGTTATTATGCTACTTGGCGTATTAGTTGTTGCAGTATCTACAACAGGAATTGTGGTTGTTCCCTTAGATCACACGCATGTGATATGGCAGCTAAGTTTATGGGTTTTGCTGGTGAACGGTATTCCAGTAATTATTCTACTTTTAGGAAACATGGCACGGATACACATGGCATCTTCCAGTCTTTTAAGAAATCAAAGGTTTCGGAATGTTCCGGTCACAAATTTAGAATCTTCAATGGCAAAACATGTGAAATGGAGACACAAATTTTACAATTCTTGTATGCCTATTAAATTTAAATTTGGACAGCCAAATTTCATAGGGCGGTTAACACCACCTAAGTGTATTTTAGTAGCAAACAGAATATCATGTCAACTACTTTTAATGTCGAAACGATAGGTTATTTCTAAATGCTTTTATTTTATCTAAGCAAAAGTAAACGGTTACTTTTACATTTATTCTAGTTTAAGCTTTTGTTCATTCTTACTTTAAATGTAACTCAAGTGGCAAATGGTATTGTAATGTTTAAGATTAATTTTCCAAATAAAATGAAATTTTGTATCAACAAAAAATTGAACCCAAACCAAATTTTTGTAAAAAATTATCATCAAATACTTTGTTATTAAAACATTATGTTGGAATAGTAAATAAATCTTCAGTCTGTCATTATTTTTTCAATATTTTTAACTCTTTAAAGTCGCTACTAGTAAAAGTTTCTAGACTGCATTACATATGCTAATAAAAAACCGTAGAAATTATTATTTTAAATTCTTCACGTGTGTGTTACTTTAAAATCATATTCGTCGTTTTTAAAGCTTTGTCATTCTTAATATATCTCAGAAAATATCTGACGTTTGTAGCATCGTAAAAATACCGTATGTGTTTCTAAACCCGCCTACAAAGTATAAAAACTACGTATTGTAAATTCCATCCAAAGAGCTTTTTAAGCCTACATTATGAAGCTTAACTCTATCGTCCGAATAAAGAAATTTAGTATTCTATCGCATTTCATGATTTTAATTCCGTTCCAAAGCTTACCAACTTCACAAACAAGTCTTGGTTACCAAGCTGTTCAGCATTCGTATAATAAAGTATTCATTCACGCCTTTTCAGTGTTAAAAATTTGTGAAAAATAGTTATTTTGAGAATTCTTCCACCATATCAAAAACCGTTCGTAGTAATTGAAATATTAAATCAGCCATTCTTCCGGCATATAAAACTAGTTTTTCTAGAAATAACAAATACCCAATATTCGATTTGTATTACATGTGTTGTCCAGTTTTGCATATTTTAGTATTTGCTTGACCACACGCAGAAAACCTTCCAATCCAAGTTAGAAAATACTGCCTATTTCAAATAAAACCGTTGGCACTCTACTCCCAATTCATGTTAATATTCTTAAACTAACCTTTTCTGTTGACGTAACTTAAAATTTTACACGTGTAATTATGTTGTGTAAGATATTTTCTAGACTATTTCGACACATAAAATAAAACAAACAATTTACTTTGTCGAAGGATTTAGAAGTTTCCAGTTGTCATTTAGACATCTTTCAACCTAGTTTGTTCAAACATTCCTAAACTCTTAACACGTTAATTTGTTTAGAAGATATTTTAATTCATTGGCAATATTTTAATAAAAAATTCAGAAGTATTAAGAATTTTTGTAATGGCACTACTTAAGCATAAACGAGTATTCGAAATGCTCTGTTTTGTTCCCTCTAAGCTTGGAGTAATTCCAATGGAGTGGCAACCAGAAAACGCTAAGTTATCTTTGCCAGACCAAAACCGAAAGTATTTAGTAAGCGCAGAGACAAAGCTATATATACAGTATATCAACTTTCTAGTTATTTTAGTCCAGGGAATTTTCTATTTCAAAGGAAAGTCTACCGATTTCTCGGACGTTGTCAGATACGCCTTAGTTATAATGGCAATGTTTATATTCTGCTTTATTCAAAAAAGCTGCGTACGTGGGGCCAACTCACAATGTCTGTACATTAACGGTATCATCCAAATGTCACAGGAAATTGGATCAACACACAAAAGAGCTTATCCACTCAAAGAAAAACTGGATTTACTCTTTGGATCTCTATTGGCACCAAACGTTTTTGTGATAGCACCAATATTCGTATATGGATTACATTGGATGTCACCCTGTAAGCCATCTCTATCTGGTTACATGTTGATACCCGAATGTATGGAGAAGGCTACTGAATACGGTGGATTTCTTCTTAACTTTGGTGCAAAAATTGGAGTGTTTCTTTTTAATCATTATTCTTGGATGGCTGGTATACATTGTGCTGCTTACGCCAACGGAGGAATTTTGGTACTTTGCGTTCTAAGCTTTCACGATTTTCTACTAGCATTCAGTAAGATTGTGAATTCGAATAGGAACGTATACAAAAATGGGGAATATTACAGACAAATACAGTATTTGAATATATTATGCAATGAGGTTCAGGCATCTGTACTCATTATAGTTATTGTCTTTGGGGGAGCTTTGGAACTTACTGTTTGCTCTACAGCGGTTTGCTTGGTACCATGGACACAGGATAATCTTTTTTGGTTGATGCTATTTGGGTTGTGTATGGGTAATATGATATTTCTTGTATTGATTTGTGCAGGTTGTATGGCAGAATCGTATGTCGTTTCTCTTGAATTATTGAGTGAGCAGAAAAAGAGAATGTTTATATCAGTCAAGTATGGGAAAGAAAAATATGTCAAGTGGAAAGACAGATTTTACTGGTCTTGTACTCCGGTGAAGTTTAGGATTGGAAAGGTAAATTTTGTTGACAAGTTTACTGCACTTAACTTGGTAGCTTTTGCTTTTGGTCAGACTGTGAATTTGTTGATAATGGGAAAAAACTAACCATGTTGTCAAAAGTGAAAGTAGATAATAGTTTTGTGTGTTATATTGAATAAGGGAAATACTCTACATACTAATATACATATAATATATAGGTTATGTTATGTCAAGCCTGATTTCTAGGAATTGTAATTGCTTTGAATATTTAGTGCCGTGAATGGTAAATAAATAACAAATTATAATGTGAAAATAATAAACATAAGTTAGCATCTTTATGTAATTTAAGCACCTATATGTTTTATACAAGTAAGATAAAAGCTCCAAACAAATTTAAAAAGTTATGTAAACTTAAAAACACAATTTTCTAATGACGTATTTTAATATTTACGAATTATAGTGCTACTATGCACATAAATATAAAATAATATGCTGTTTGAATGTGATAAAGAAGGACAAGTTCTTACTTGGTATATTTATGTTTGAATTTATTTATTTATAATTGATGTTGACATATTTCGTGCTTTTTAAGATAAGTTTCACTGGTTGACAACATATATTGAACATTAATTAAATAACTCTGTCGAAATATTTCATAAACAGACAAAAAGTAAACAAGTGGTTTTTATTAATGATACTATGAAGAAATATTATAATATTTTTACCTTATGATAAATATTAAATTTACGCTAAATCTAAAACAACAAAATTATGGTAATTGTTTGATTTAAAATAAAATTCAAAATGTTTAAAGCTGTGGTTCGTTCATAGAAATTGTTATAACCCATATAAATTCTAATATCCCTATGAGCTGCAATTATTCTTTTGTATTCACGTTTTGAATACCTATCGGTCACATTCATAAGCATAGACTTAAATAACATCAGATTTTTTCAACTTATATCGTTCACTTTTCCCGGAAGAAAGTAACCTATAGCTAACAAAATGTAAGCATTTACAACAGCATACATACTAAACATTAACCCAGCTAAAGAAGTTGTTGCTCGTAGTTTTGGATTGATAAGCACCGTAGCAGGTATAATACATGTAAACATTAGAATAGGTTTAAAGTGAATTGCATACTTTTCTTGAAAGCATGAGTTAATCCTTTGCGTGTATAATTGTATGCGGCAATACTTTGAAATCAGTTTACTTATTTCACTAGGATATATGGATACGTTTTGTTTAGAAATCTTGTTCGCCGTATTGTACAGCTCTTTGGACATTTCGTGTAAAGCAATATAACAGCAAAACATACCTTGATACCAAAGGAATGCCCCGAAATTACAGGTAATCAAAGAATCCCAAGTTTGAAAAGTTATCAAACCAATTCTAAGACCACGCAACAAAATTGAATGCTTGTAGCTGGGTAGCTTTACAATGTATGATGTTGTAGGATCTATTCCTTTCACTATAGAAATAAGTAGATAGAAGACAGGAATAAGTATACCAACAAGAGGAACGTTGAAATACATGAATCGTATAAGACGGGAGGATTTGACAACCGGAAGTTGAAAGAATACGTTAAGAATGTTTACAAAATCTTTGCATTTGTCCTTCAACAACGGAATTGTCAAGTTGAAAGTATGGACGATTAGTAGAAAAAAGAAAACGCAAATTATGGTGTCACCGTTAATTGTTTCCTTGCTATATTTCAATTTATATATAAGAAAGCCGAGTTGAAATAACAACATTAGTAAATGTACACATTGTGCTATTCGAAGTTTTCTTAGAACATTTAGTAAATTGGAAACATTAAGCTCCAAAATTTGTTTGCGATTTTCACTGGGCAGAAATATGTTAAAGTTTCCAGGAATTTTGTTGATGAAATTGATTTGGAAGCGGAGAAGACCTGGTAACTTATTTTTCTGGGAATGGATTTCCGCGCTTTGTTGAGGAGATATCTTTGCCATTTTGGATAGAGTTCCGATAATTAATGTTGTCTGTAGCTTGGGCTTTAACAAACTAAACCTATAAGTCAAGAAACTCGAATAATATATGGTGAACTCGTAGAAATTTAAAGAAAAATTTATGTCAATGTAAGACAATAACATAAATATTGTTTCGTGTGCTTCCGTATGTTAAGTTTATGTAATACTTTAAAGTATTGGTCACAATACAACACCACACTCTTAAAACTAATTAAGTAAAATTTGCCAATGAGTTGTTTTTGTTTTTGTCAAAGTTTGGAATTTGTAAGAGTCAAGCAACATGAAGGTGTTTTTGAGCTTT
>JAQFZG010004985.1:0-10951 GCA_034695465.1 Entomobrya nicoleti
CAATTGAATGATTTCCGTATCAGATAATATTCCAAACTTTTCCGTTTCAAATTGATAACGAAATTCAACCCTTCCACAAGTTTGTCTGATAATTTTAACGTTATGTATAGCTTTTGGGCGTAGAAACTCTGCTGAACTGGCAACCATTAAAATATATACATACCCGGCAATTATAGAGTAAAAAAGAATCATTGCGCAATAACTTAGTACGAATATGGTAGTTACGAATATTGGAATATATCTAACCGACAAGATTATATCTTCCTCAATTATCAATTTAATTAGACGATGCATTGCTTCCATTTCAAGTGTTGTTCCAACAACGAAGGCCCAGGGATATAGGAACGACGCGAAAATATTTCCAAGGATTAATAGCTTATTTTGCCTTGCCCTTTTCCGAATTTTGCTGTCTTTTGACATTTCGCTTTGCTCTAACTTTAACCAGATTGTGTTGCCGTGATGAAACAGGAGGTTTAGAAGATTTATGTATTGATTTGCATTTTGATCCAGCCACCAGCTCAGAATGATTACAAGTGCACAAGATGCTACCTCTGCCCATCCCAATATATCAAACGCAAAACTATTTATGTACGAAGTGATGTCGTGTTGACTTATAGATGGTTCTTTGAAAATGAGAAACAAAGTGAGTGAAAAAAGAACTGCTGTTAGCACTAGTCGAGTAACTGCTGTGTGGAATCTTATAATTGGTGAGCAATTGGTAAATTTTTGAGTTTTTGGATTCCAATCGAATAGGCCAAGAAAGTAAATTGACTGGGTTACTCTGAATGTGTAGCCAATATACTTTTGGACTTTGTCAGAAATCATAGTTTGGTTTGCAAAACAGTTGTAGCTGCTTTGAGTTGTAAACTGTATTTGAATGAATAGTTCAGTTACTAAATGTACCGTCTCGTTTTAAAATGAGGCAAACATTTAGTTGTAGTTGGCAAACGTTTTATAAAAGTATTTAAGTTTTTGTATAAGTTGTTTTTGTACTAAACGTGTAGTCTTTTTAAATTGACGTTGAGACATGTCATAGATAATTTAAGAAAACGATAAAGTCTGAGCTACAATAACATATTTTTTTACTTTAATGTAAATCCAACAAAAAAAAATCATCAAAATATGTGCAATTTGTTTGTAATCGTAACCTGGTATGCCATTAGCGAAACGTTTTTCATGAATAAAAGCTCACTGAAGGAATTATCGTCTACGAAAACAAGTTTAACTCTTTTTTAAGCTTTTAATAGCTATTACTAATGCCGAAAATACAATAATTTAACCTGTAGACAAAGACCTTGGAAATAATTGTCATATAATCCATTTTCAAAATATATTATTTTGTGATCCGATTGCTGCGTTTCTTACTGAAAAATTAGTAAAATATTTTTTAGCTTTAATTCTGTTTTTTGCAAAGCTGCAAATATTTGTCATACACCTTTGTAATTTAATGCAATATATTCATTTATGCCATAACCACAAGACAATATATTTTGAACTAAAGTTTAGACAGCACAAACCAGCGAAATGGTTGAGTTCGAAGTGACTATATAAAACGTTTACCAACTAATGGGTCCATTCATGTTTGATCTATTATGCATACTCAGGAATAAATTTACCGGAATGATAAAACGTATGCTTAATTGACAAAAAATTGGTTTATTTATAAAACCTTAACTAAGAAAAACAACCCAATCTTCACAGCTTACGTTTTTCAATATTTTACATAGACAACAACCTTATTAAAAAATCGATTCCCCTGATAATAAACTGGGGCGACGTTTCCTTGATTACCGTATAAAACGGATGGGCACATTCAAATGTTACAATCTTCGAACTTACACATAAAATCAATACAGTCGGGTCCCACGTGTCTATATACACACGTAAAATAATTAATCTACGTGATTGGTTTTAATTAATTTAAGGAGCACTATTACCTTAATTATTTTTTTAAATAAATACAATACAGAATTAAAAAGAACAGTTTGATATTCTGATATTATTTTTTTTAAAGTTGAGTAGTTTTTAAGATATTGAATTTCAAAGCTTCCAAAATTCTCAAACTTTGAAATTACGTAATAAAAAACCTAACGGAGAATTGTTTTGAAGGGAAGTAGTTTTTGTCGTGTACTTCAAGAAACTAGTAAGCATAGATTGTCCCGATCTTTTTATTTAATCTGGACCACGAAATTCTCACAGTAGCCTTTACAGTGAAACATGGCAATGGCTTTACATTTTAAAATTTCAATACCTGTCGTATTTTCTGTTCATCTTTTTTACTTAATAGAGTATCATGTGCTCCACGAAGTAATATGTAAGCATTTATACGGAATGATATAGTACTTGAGTTTTCATATTAAATTTATTATTCCGACTTTGAATTAAATACGTAAGTAGTTATTAAATTGTCCCATATTAAATAAAACTACTCATCAAAAACTCCCCTAATTTACACCATATTTATTCTAAACAAAACTTACATAAATGAGGTATCTCGAATTTTGACTGCCGACCAACCAGGGAAAAGATGTTTAGACACATCGTACTTACAATGCAGGCCAGGAGGTGGCTAATCCAGAATCCGAATGAAAACCGCATTTTCTAGAACAGTTTTGTATGCTGATTAAGAATATTCTAACAATTTTCCTGAATACGCATTTGTGTTGGGGTTGCCATTCACCCTAATGCTTAAGAACGCAAGCTCACGATTTAAAGATGGACAGATTACTTTACGTTCTTAAGCATTAGGGTAAATGGCATCTTCAGCACACATGTACATTCGGGGAAATAGTTATATTATTATTCAGCATGCAAAACTGTCCTAGAAAATGTACTTTTCATTCGGATTCTGGATTAGTCACCCCCTAATCCGCATTGTTAGTACAACGAGACAAATTAAATTAATAAATTCCATACTTTTACTTGATAACACAATGCGAATTATTTCATTAAAGGTTATATGATTTTTAAAACATCCTTCTTTAACCAAATCATATGGTAATATGGCAAGCAAAAAACTATTGGTTCATTTAACCTTTTTCATATCACTCAATATCTCATTGTACAACAATTTATCAGCATCCTTTGCTATCATAAAATCCAGGTGATTGAAAAGGTCATCATTAACCTTGTACATTTTCTTTAGTACTCCTGGGCTGAATTTGCTAGCAGTTGTGTTAACATCCTAATTAAAAAATAATAATTACACAAACTTTAACATTTAAAATCCATACAAATTTGATTCTTTAAATTACTAAAATTCGTAAACAAGAGGGCATACATTTGGAGGTCCCAAATTATCTTTATCGGCGTAGTACATATATGTTGGCACTTTGATATTTTGCAACTTGTAATCCGGGGCAGTCAAACTTTTGTAAGCTTTTGGATTTCCTAGTGGACCATAGTCATACTTTTTAAAAGTGCAAGTAGCCAAAGCTTGTGCATAATGGGCTAGTACTTTTGCTCCCATATTATTTGGAAATTTTGCCATAATATTGGGTAGTTCCGTCTGAAAAACAAACAATAAAAAACATAACGATTCAAGATTAATTATATAAGAGGTACGAATATAATAAAATGGTTGTCACACATATAATAAATGATTCATTAAACATGGACGTAACCGAATTCATTTGTGGGGCATCGTATCCAAACAAAAGAAAAAGAATGTTATCGCAAACACCGCATTTCGTAGCTGACAAGTCACACAAATCTCCCGGAGAAATTTTAAGCTGTTGTTTGAATTGGGAGGCTGTATTCACTCTACCCATCAGAGCTACATTTGCAACTTGGTACTTAATGAAAAGAATTTTAATGGAAATAAATTAATAATTGCCTTTTTATGTTATCATTTCACTTTGCATATTTTAAATTACCTTAACATCTGTGTCAATCAAAGGTTGTATCAAACGAATTCCAGTATTAGCATGTCCAACATAGGCTATTGGTGCCATTAGAAAGGCAGCTTTTATTTTGTCGTTCATTTTGGGTAATTCTGAGAGGCTCACCAAATATTTCGTTGTTCCCATCGAATGTCCAATGTAAAATATCTTCTTATTTTTGGATTCCTTTAGAATTGTATCCGTAACGGCGGGTACATCATATATTCCCATTTCATGCCAACTAGGTTCCAAGAAAAACCAAACGTTCATATATTTTTTACAGAAGGAATTAGGATTATCAAAAATACAAACACAAACCTGAAATTCCAGTATGGTAAGTCAGTCTGTGAATTATATTTTTGATGCCCTAGGGAATATGTTGTTCCTCTTGCATTTTCAATCCATATCTCGTATCCCGCATCAGCCAATTTGAAAACTTTATTAAAAATTAAAAACGATTGCATTGCATATATGGAGGGAAATTAATCTTTAATCTACATTTAAATGATATTCTAAACTTACGCAAATTTCTGCTTCCGGGTTGAAACATCCAACAGTCTGATGCCATTCCCAAGCCTGCGCTCAAATACACTGCTTGTTTCCCACCTTGTTTCCCACTTGACTTGGGAGAACCAGTAACTCTGTATATGGTAAGGATGTAGCCATCCTTTGTTGTGATGTTGTATGTTTTAAATGGGTATCCATACTTTTTCAAAACTTCAGGCTAAAAATTAAAGAACACAATTCAGTAAAATAATTTAAAACTTTAAATATTGAAGGAATAAACGACGTTTGAGGACATGATTTTAAAACATTAACTTTTAATGCCGACGTTTCGGTTTCATTCAGTAAACCATCTTCAGGGCATCATGACATAAAGAACAAATAGAGTGTACTTTACTTTAATACTTTAAATAAGGAATACTTTTGTAAGTTTTTACCGTTTTTAAGTCTTGATCTGGATGTTTTTTCGCCAAAGCTTGTTTTGCATCATTACCACACGTTGCAAAAGGTGCGGCCAATTGAGTCGCTTTTAATGCTGGAGGATTCGGTAAACACACATTGCTAGGTGTTGTTGGTGCCTGGTCAAATGTATGTGATAAACAAATCACAATTTTAAACACCAAATAATGTAAAAATTTCATAGTTCAGAACTTTTGAACAGAAAAATAGTAAAATATTTGAATTAAATTATAATGGGAATAATTCTTGATAAAATTAGAGAACATTGCCAAAAAATGTATTTCATCAGGGAAAAGCTTCCCAAATTATGGGTGGTCAACAAAATTGAGCAGGGCTTTTTATAATCACTTCACAATTGACTTCAAATTTGACTTTCACAAACGTTAACATACATGCAAAAAATTGAATATTTTTTTGTAAGTGGACTATTGATTATACACGATGCATGGTTAATCATTCGTGTAGCTGACTTTAGAGGCTTTATTTCTATAGCTTTTTTAATCAATGAGGAAACTAAATGTTTTTTTAGTTTTGATTTTTGACGATGATTCCTTTTTTTTGTTTGATGCTTCATTTATATATGCAGTGGCATGCTTGATATCAACACGCTACATTATACCACGAGCATCGATTTGCATGAGATTCGATATCGAATTATTTGGAAGCATGTTTGCTGACGAGTACCTTTTGTTGAAGTGTCAAAAATGACGCAAAATTAAATAATGCAGATGTTTTCCTGTTATTGTAAAATATCGCTGTTTGTAAAACAAAAAAAGAAGGAAAACTTGCAAAATTGGTTTTTAACTTAAAGCAACCAAAATCCATTTTAATGTCAGTTTACAGTTTTAAATGGTTGACATAAATATATGAATATTGATATTAATCCAAATATGCTTGTAAAAATAAATTTACTTTAGATGGGTCTGTATAGCATAAGCGAGTTTCAATTTAACAACCTTATCTTACTTATTTAAAAATAGTGATTGTGTGTACGACGAGTGTTTGGTTAAAATATTTTTTTATCTTACTTAGTTGAAAAAGTCTCCATAGCATTGCGCAAAACGTACATATTATTAGAATATTATTGATTTGCCATAGAAAAGGATTTTAAAGTAATACATATATTTTGGGTTTCAAAAAATCAATAGCAAACAACATATTTTCCTTCATTACGTCTAACTTTATTCTATGCTCTGTACTTTGTACCAATTTTAACATACTATCTATGGTATTATAAGCAAAACAGCATTTGCAATGTTATCGCTCAACACATTCAAGTAAATATTTACAGAATCCTTTGTCACGGCAAAATGACTCCCACAAGTGATTGGTAGTTCCTTTTGTGCTCTCCAATTTACACTCATGTAGTAATATTTGTTGTTTCCGTTATAGTAAAATTATTGATCTCTCTTTCTTTTAACCAATTGAAAGCTGTAAAATCTTGCATAAAACGACACTTTTAAAAGGCATAAAGCCAAGCTTAAGCTTCCAATAAATGCGGCAATAGCTGCGATTTCTAAATATATTGGTAATACATTAAAACAACGTATGGCCAGCCAAGCAACCAAAGTAATAAAAACTTGGCTCCAAAACACAAGTGTTAGGATAAGCTGAGAAATGATATCTCTAAACATGATCATATATAAGCGGGATTTTGTATACGCCGCCAACAGATATTTTTACCTTATGGAATTTTCGCTGATAAATAATGTTCACATATGGTTATTGCAGTGACTTAAAATCAAAATAGTAATAAAAAGCACAAAGAATAGGTATTTCAAGAACACATAAAAACATACAGAAAGTAATATCATTGAGACTGTTTGGTAAATTATGAATTGTTCTAAAGAAATGCAATGTAATGGAGGTAAAACTAGTTCCCGAGCAATGAGGTATACTGGATTTAAGTTAATTAGCATCAATGCAATTGGCATTGGTAGTCCAAATACGATGCAACCCAAAATGAAGTAGTTCATCAGAAAACCATTAATGTCCTGTAAGCGTTTTAACGGCAATTCTACAAATATTAATAAAAATCCGGGTTTATTAGATTATAATAAATTCTTTAAAAGTTTTCAAAAAAATGCATTTTCTTACCCAGTCGAAATCCATTTACAAAATATTCGTTTAATAGACGGATGTTGTATTGATTTTCAATAAGTATTTTTAGTACGGCGAAGATTAAAAGGTCACAAATAAAGAAGGTTACAAGGATAATTATTTCCACTATATTAAAACTGTATGTGTTTGGGCGTAAGAATGTCTTTACAAGCAGATAAACATCTAGTAGTAGCAAAGACAAAGCTAAGCTGATGATACCACATGTCCAAAACGTTTGACTTTTTTTACTTCCCAGACCGAAATATCGTAATTTTACAACTTGGTTTTCACCTAATTCTAGTTTTGTGAACATGGTTGCAAGTAAACCAAAGCTAATAATGTACAGCTGAAAAGCCTGTAAAAGAAGTGGTGTTGTACATAGCACAGTGATTAGTCATTGCTTATGAAAACACGTGGGAAACTTATCTTTACTGATAACGTTTTTAAATCGAATTATTGTTAAGGTTATTTAGGAAACTAAAAATTATTTTGTACATTTTTCTCTTTCGTCTTGATACAATTGTCAAATTAAAAGCTTCATGCTAGCCAAAATGCTAATACAAGACACACAGCAAAGCCAAATCTTTCACGAGTTGCCATTTCTAGATATAACATATTAAAAATAATTCGTTGCGACATATTAGATATAAATATACATGTATAGTTTTTTTTGTAAAAACCAGCATACAATTACCAATTCTTCAAATAATAAAAATATGCGGTTAAGTATTCCGTACCACTTAATATAGGCCATACTCAAAATGAATTATAAAAATAAGTATTACATTGCTTTTTTACTTTTATGTTTAAAGTTTTACATATGAAATTTTTTTTATAGAATAGTTATGTTAAAATAACGGCTATTTTTAACTAAAAATTTAGCGAAGTAAACCAAAACAAAGCCATACAATCTGCAAGCCCTTATCGAAATAAAAATAACTCAGCCGGAAACAACAAAAAAATCACTATTTCCATAAAATTTATTATCTGTAGTTATTTATGGTTAAAATCAAACCATCCCAAATAAACATCCAATTACAAAATATGAACGTTTTTAAATTTGACATTCATCTTCGACCTTTTTTTACAAAAAATGACTTACATTTAATAATCGTGCAACAACCACCTTTAGAAAAAATTAACATATACAGAGCTGCGATTCCTGCATTATTATCGCAGTTAATTTTTGTTTACTTTCAAAGAATATCACTAACTACCGCATAAACAATTGGCAAAGCAAGATGTATGAAATTTTGGAGATTACCAAAAACGTTTAAAAAAAACTTTTGCATTCATACTTGTGTTAGAAATATGTTGCTTAATCATGCTAAGGTCAATTATGGCAGGCTATTGTATAGCCATGTAATCTGTCTAAGCTGCTTAATGGGTATTATTAGATGAAACATTTTTAATACTAGTATTTCTCTTGATTTGATTTAGTTGTCATTTAAAACATGTTGAATAATTGCTTTTGGAACAGTAATGGAACAAGAGCAAACATTGTTTTCAGTTGTTTATTATAACTTCAGACGTAGTTATCAGTATAATTGGAGTTAACAACTTTACAACTAAATTTCTAAAACAATGAGTACTACATTTCTTTGTTATGGTATTATTAACAAAACAGCATTAGTAATATTATTACTTAAAACATTAAAATAAATATTTACAGATTCCCTTGTCATTGCAAAATGGCTACCACAAGTGATTGGTAATTCTTTTTGAGCTCTCCACCTTACAGTCAGGTCATAATGCTTGTTACTTCTATTAAATCCAAAGTACTGATTTTTCTTTCCCTCGACTAATCTAAGACTGTAAAATCTCGCATAGAACCCCACTCTTAGCAGACATGTTGTTATACTCAACCCTCCAATAAATGCCGCAGCAGCTGCAATTTGCAACAATGTTGGCAAAATATCGGAACACCGAATAGCTAGCCATGCGAGAAAAGTAGTAAAAACCTGACCCCAAAGTATAAGTGTTAAAATTAATTGGGAAATAATTATCCGAAGATGTATAGCAGTTAAACGGGATATGGTGTAGATTTTCAACAAACGTCGTTCTCCCGTAGAATTTGCATTGTTGACAAGTGTCCACATGTGATTGTTAGCCTGACTTGCAAGCAATATTGTTAAATAGAGTATAACAAACATGTACTTAAGAAATAAATACAGCGCTCCAGAAAATAGTACTAGGGATACCGATTGATAGAATATAATTTGATTAAGGGTAACATAGTACAAAGGGGGCAAAATTATTTCCCGAAATATTATGTACAAAGGATTTAAATTAACAAACATAAGTCCAAGTGGCAGTGGGAATCCGAATATGATACTTCCTAAAATCAAGTAGTTCATTAAAAAGCCTCCAATGTCCCGTAAACGATGCAACCTCAGACCTAAAAAATCTGCCAGAGAATCGATTCGAATACATAAATACATTAGCTTAATACCCACCTTACACAAAATGTTCACCATCAAATCTATTTTCTTACCGATTCGAAATCCATTCTCAAAAAAGTCGTTCAGCAGAGGAATCGCGTTTTGGTTTTCATTAATTACTTTCAATGCTGCAAGGCATAGTGCAAATGCTAAAATGCACATGATAAGCGCAACTGCTTCTATTACTTTTAAGTTACTTTTGGTTGGTTGCAGAAACATTTGAACAAGTAGATAGAGGCATATGTTTGCAAAGAAAATCCCAAAGATGATAATGCCACATGACAAGAAGCGTTGGTATGTTTTACTACCTATTCCAAAGAATCTCAAATTTACTACTTGGTTTTGGTGCAATTCTAATTCAGCAAATAAAGGGGGAATTAAACCAAAGCTAAATTTGTACAGTTGAATAGCTTGTAAAAGAAGGGGCGTTGTGGCACAGTGATTATTCATAATTGATGTTTAGAAAATATTAACACGATTACTTGAGTTCAATTTAAACGCTTTGTAAAAAAAATTGTCAAATAATACTAAAAATACAAATTTCACTAATGTACATGAATTAGGAGCATTTAATTGTGACGAACTTAAAATACGTATTGTTAGGCCAAATGCTATCACTATACAACTATTTAAACAACGAGTGGAAAACCTACCGTGAAAAGTGTTATCGCCAAACGGGAGTATTTATAACATTAATGTAAGTCGATATTACTATGATCAATAAGTCTGCACAAGCTTTGGTTATATGTCACGTAATAAAATTCTATTTCAAGGAATACCTGAATATGTATATGTATCTGTGTCAGGGAATATGTCTTCTCTGATATAATGTTTTTTATTTAATACTTTAATTTTAAAAAAAAGTTTTATTATTTCGAAATAATAGCCATGTCTTGCTCTAGATCGGCCCTAAATAGAACTTATCTAAATAATTTACAATTCATATACCTTAAAAATAATATGAGTTGTAAATACGAAGGTAAAATGTAAAAATGTGTTTAAAGCGATTTAAAATAATATTTTTGCTAATTACAAAAATAAATGATTTTTAACATTTTGCAGACAGTTTAAAGAGATCAAATAATATAAAACATAAAATAGTAAACACAATATGCCTGTAGCCATTAATTCATTAAAAGGTTAGTTTAAATTACGATTAGTTTACGATTTTTTTCCAAAAATATCAATACCAACAAGATAAGTTCCAGGGATGTTTCTCTGTTTCCAACTGTCAAAATAATCTTAATTTTTCAAAGTACATCATTTAATTTTCAATATTACATTGATACCTTATAAAGTTTATTTTTGTCGTTTTTTATTAACTGTTGAGGTAAATTTATTATTCCCCCAAATTTTTCAGTTAACTTTATAAAGCATTGATTGATCTATTGCATCGAGCAGTCTTATACGCTATAAGCTACCCGACACAAATAGAATCTGTCTATTGTCAAAAAAGCAAATTCTTATTTAAATCGTCGGAATTGTTACTAGAGTATACAATATTTGTACTTTCAATGCGCGTGGAACATATCGATCTAATTTGATTTTATCAGTATAAATATCAAG